>CM075820.1:9302889-9611975 GCA_037975025.1 Excoecaria agallocha
ATTAACAGTAGATCTAAAAGTAAGCAAAAAAGGAAAACTTAAATACGAAGAAGAGTTTAAACCAGGTTTTATTTTGATGAAAAGAATGATTTTAAAAGAGATGGACAAAACAAAAATTACAAGAGACAACCTAATAATTTCTATCACATGGCAATATACCCCTTTGCAGGGGTTTCACAATCTAAGTCTAACAGGGATTAATATATAATAAAACTAACACATGAGAAGAAGGACAAGAGATTTATTATAGTTATGAAAATATCGAGGAAAGGCCTTTTATATTACCTTCAGTGTACTTACTCGATTAGACGTCGAATATTGGATTCGTGGACCCTTTGTGGTATTGAAATAGTCAAGAAACAATTGAAAGACAAAAAAAAAACTAAATGCCAAAAACCTGCTTTTTACTCTTAAGAATTCTAGAAGACTTTTGAAACTCACTATAAATGTAATCTTAAAACTCAAATTTCACCAATTTTGCAAAAACCCTTTTGCAAGTATCTGGGCAAAACTTTATATAAGTGTGAGTGTACGGGTGTACACTTAGGTGTACATGGGTGTACACTTAAGTGTGGATGGGTGTACAGAAGGAAATGTACGGGTGTACACTCTAAAAGGTGTTCCACTTGGCCATTTTCTTCATAGAGAAGTCCACCACCGTTTGAGTGTACGGCCATACCATTAGTTTGCACAGCTGTACACTCTAAAAGATGGCCAACTTGCTTGAAAAGGCAAGATTCTTGGAGTACATGGCTGTACACTCCTTTGTGTAAGGCCGTGCATTCCAAAAAAGGCAAGATTCTATTTTAAGACCAAATGATGAATATTCTTTGACCATACAGGCACGTAGGCCATAAATGCACCATATGTAGAGCCTTTAAATGCTCCTAACTCAAATTTCAAGCTCCCTACTAAAGGTATATTCATCACTTGGCCGCCTTGAGCCTCCTGATCGTATGGACCGAGCTCGGTAATATTTTTAAAAGGCTTTAAGAAAATAATTTTAATACCACCAAGAGTTTGTCATCCTTGATTCGTTATCCTTATACAAGTAATTTTTCTCATCAGGTAACCCTGACAAAGGCCTCCTCAAGATGCAATGCTTATAGTTGCCCTTAACTTTGGGGAGACTATGTATACAAGAGTCTAAACGAGCTAAAGTTTAGAGTAGGAGAGAGAGACTTACCTGAGGGGGGCGGCCTCCTTGCTTGTTTCTTAAGAAGGCTTGGTTAGTGAACAATACCCTATTTTGTCACCTTATTCTAATTTGAAGTTTCTTCGCAGGGTGGAGTTAGACGGAATATTTGCTAGTGGCCTCAACCCGTTACTGGGATCCTCGGTTTCACGTTTTCTGCTTTAAAAATGTGAAGATATGCTCTTTACATGAAGAATTTATTGCCATCTTAGGCGTCCCTTTTACATCAGGGACTCTCCCATGTTTGCCAAATTGCATGCCTAATTACCCCTGCGAGGTTGTTCGGGCTTTGGGCATCTGTCCTTCCGATGTTAAGGCCTTCATAAAACCTTTGAGACATGTGTCGCTTGACTTCTTGTTCAAATATTTATACTATTTCAATGGGAATGAGACTTATGTTATGGGCTTTACCCTTTCTATGTACTTGCCTCATTATCTTTGCATTACCAGTAGAGGAGGTACTTTTGGAGATTATCGACTGTTTGACGTTGTAAATGACATCTGCGAGGGGCTTACTCCATTCTCCTTATCCTGGTGGAGACCTTACTTAGACTGGATGTTGTTCACGCTAATCCTACCGCACTACTCACCGGAAGTCCTTTGCTTCTTCAAGTATCCGTAGTCATTATTTGAAGGTAGTATGCCCCTTGTGGGTTTTCACACTAGTTTTTCTTGGTAAGACTTGTGTCTTTTTATAGATTTTCACATAACCGTGTGCCTAATTTTTTCTTGAAATGGATGCTTAACCGTTCCAGCGGCTTTTATGCTTATCTCCTTTTTTATATCATCATTTTTGCTCTTTTTTTTCTTAGATCTGGCTGCAAGAAAAAACTTAGGATGCTGGCTAACCTTCCCCCCTCATGCCATTGATGCATAATTCTTGAGGTTCTCTGGAGCGTGCATGCGTTGGTACTGGATTGCCTTCATAGAAGAAGGTATTATATGGCTGAGCTCCATGGTGGAGTGGAGGGTGAGCTTTATGTGCCCGTGTATTCGGGTAGAGTATGTGACTCGTGATAGGAGCTCAGGATGTGTGTCTCTATATGGTCTTCATCGGGTGACCTTTTGTATTACAGCTCGCTATACCCGCCAGTTTGGTATTTGAGAAAAAGTGGTGTGAGCATGCCTAAACTTTAGAGTAGGAGAGTTAAATGATGCCTTTATCACTGGATATCATTACATTTGGAGGCATTTACCTACGAGGACTAATATTCCTCCAGTGAATACCTGTGACTTTGAGACCAAAGTGGAATACCGTTCATGGGTTATGGAGGGACCGAACACCAGAGCCTTCTTACTGAGACATCTCGGACGAGCAAGACCCCAGCGGGAGTTGCAGTGATTAAAGGGCCCTTTGTGTTGGTTGTTGCTATTGTCCTTTCACCTTTTTCATTTTGGCCTGTAATATATCACAACGTTGTCTGTTTGAATAGTATTTTTTCTTACTTTTTCTTGCTTGTATGCTTGTGTAGTACTTGGTGTGATGGTTGTGTTTGTTTTAGCGGGGGGTTGCTTTGTTGTGTATTTTGTGTTGTTGTTGCTGCCAGTTGCATATGTGAATAAATAAAAACACTTTTGTTTGTGTCAATTGCAATGTATAACTTAGATTATTAGTGCATGACCATATGATCACATTATTGCAATAATGACAATCATGACGTGACAATTAATACAAAACACACATTTCATTAAGTCTTAGGTAATTGTATTTTGAATACATCCAACTCCTGTTGCCAATTAGCCCTCGCGTTTTCTTAATTGGCTATTTTCCCTCATCCCTTAATTTTTGCCTAAGGTGCCTTTTTTTAGTTTTCACCTTAGCAGGTTCCCTATTTTAGCAAGGTTGCCTTTTTCGGTTTTTAACCCATGGGCTGATTTTTTTTAGCTGTGGAACTTCTTTAGCCTGTCAATGTTAATTGGCTCTTTGAACTCATTCCCTTCGCTATCTATAAGAATGGCAGCTCCTTCAGAAAGCAACTTCTTTAGAATAAAGGAGATTTCCCTATTCAGTCTGAACTTTCCTCTGTAATCAGGTAAGCCAGGCCTCATCTGTTTAAATACTAAGTCTCCTTCCTTTAAATGATGAGCTTTGACATTTTTCCTAAATGATCGTGCTAATCTTTTTTGATACAGCTGATTATGGTAGTAAGCCCTCATCCGATTCTCATCTAATAGGTTCAGTTATGCTATCTTGTGCTCTAGCCACTCCATCTCTAGTAGCTTGGCTTCTGGGTTGACCATTAGCAATTATACTTCAATCTCCACTGGTAGCACTGCCTTCGAGCCATACACGAGGGAGAAGGGAGTGGCCTCTTATAGAAGTTCTAATAGTAGTTCTATACCCCCAGAGTGCAAATGGCAACTTCTTAGCCCAATATTTATATGTTTGTATGATCTTGGATAGAATCTTCTTCAGGTTCTTATTTGCGGCTTCAACTACCTTATTTTCTTATGGACGGTAAGGAGATGATTTGTGGTGCTGGATTCTGTACTTCTGGAGTATATGCCTAGTCTCTGCTTGGAACTGGACCCCATTATCTGACACTACATGATGAGGTATCCCATATCTGGATACCAGATTCCTTTCAATGAATCGAGCCATTTCCCGTGCTCCAATCTTTTGAAGGATTCGGCTTCTACCCACTTTGTGAAATAGTCGATGGTGACTACTATGTACCTATGACCATTGGAAGCCATTGGGTGAATTTCTCTAATAATTTCTATTCTCCAAGCTGAAAAAGGCCATGGTGAGGAAGGTTGCATAGCGCCGAGATAGGTAGGTGACTTAAATCAGCATATTGTTGGCATTTGTGACACATCTTCACATACTTAGAGTAGTTAGCATCCATGGTTAGCTAAAAGAATCTTTGTTGCATGATCTTCTTGGCCAATGTCAATCCGTTCATGTGGGCCCCATATATTCCTGCATGGGTTTCTTTCATGACTTTCTTTGCCTCCCTCTCATCTAGACATCTTAGCTTAATACCATCAACTTATCTTTATACAGGATGCCATCTATGCTAATGAATTGACTAGATAACTTTCGAATTATTCTCTGGTCTTTCTCCGTTGCTTCCTCAGGGAACTTAGAAGTTTCCAAATAGTTTTGGACATCATAATACCAAGGTTTTCCATCGGATCCATCTAGACTCATGAGGTTCTCACCTTCGAAGAATGGCTTCGTTGAGCTCGTGACTATCACAGGTCTCATGATCATCCCTTCAGGATTGTCCCGCATAGACACCAAGGTTGCTAGGGCATCTACTAACTGGTTCTCATCCCGAGGCACATGTTGAAAGGTGCAGGCCTTGAATTATCTGCTTAGTCTCCTCAGATATTCCACATAAGGTACCAGTCTCTCCTCCTTAATAGACCATTCGCCCTTTGCTTGATGAATTAATAAAGATGGATCCCAAAAACCTTGATTGTCCTTGCCCCCAATGCTGTCAAGGCTTCTACTAAGTGTAGATAGGATTCGTATTCTTTTTTATTATTGGTTACCTTGAATCCTAGTTTCTTGGCTAAAGAAATCTTCTTGCCATCAGGTGTGATGAGAATGACCCCTACTCCAACTCCTTTATTATTAGTGGCCCCGTTGAAATACATTTGCAGCCTTGAACTATTATGCACTGACATCTTCGTTTGGGAATTCATACTCAACTCGATCTCATTCTAACGGGTGATTGGCCAAAACTTCTACGACTGCCCTTCCTTTGATGGCCTTTCTGGTTACATATTCCACCTTGAATTCCTACAAGAACAATAGCCATCTTCCTATTTCTCGAGTAAAGAGGGTCCTGACTGGAGATACCTGAGTGGGTTGTGTTTAGCCATTACTTGGATCTTATAAGAATGAAAATAATGCCTTAGCTTCTTTGAGACCCATATCATTGCCAAGAAAATCTTATCCATGTCTGTATACTTGGTTTCATATGGCAGGAATTGCTTGTTCAAGTAATACATGGCGAACTTAGCTTTGGCATCATCTTCTAGAGACAACATGGCCCTTACCAAACTTTGCTCCACTGCTATGTATAGCATTAAAGGGCTTCGACGGCCTAAGAAGCTGGAGGACTGGAGGATGTAGCAAGTATTGCTTGATGGTGTCAAAGGCCTTCTGACAGTCATCGTTCCACTTGATCGGCTGATCTTTTCTCGAAAGCTTGAAAATTGGCTCACAGATAGAAGTGAGTCTAGCGATAAATCGGCTGATGTATTGAATCCACCCCAAGAAACCTCGAATCTCCTTCGTATTCTTTGGTATTAGCATTTTTAAATGGCTTTCACCTTGTCTAAATCCACCTCTATCCCTTTTTGACTGATGACATGCCCTAGCAGTTTGCCAGAGGTCACTCCAAACCCACACTTCTCTGGGTTGAGATGAAGGTCGTACTTGTAAATCCTTCGAAAAACTTCTCCAAGGCCTCAAAATGTCCTTCCCTTGTAGCTGACTTGATCACCATGTTGTCGACATACACCTCGACTTCCTTGCGTATCAAATCTCCAAGAATCTTGGTGGCCATTTGTTGGTAGGTAGCCCTTGCGTTCTTCAATCCAAATGGCATGACCTTGTATGCATAGGTTCCCCATTCAATAATGAAAATGGTCTTCACCCTGTCCACTATCTTATTGAGGATCTAATTGTATCTTCGCATATCCATCAAAAAAACTGTACATTATGTATTTTGCCACACTATCAACCAACAGATATATATGGGGGAGCAGGAAATCGTCCTTCGGGCAAGCTTTATTCAGATCTCGGTAATCCACGCACATTCACACTTTTCCATTTGTTTTAGTAACAGGGACAATATTGGCTAGCCAAGTAGGATATTACTAGGAACTTTGCTTCAATCCGCCCTTTCACTTCTTCTTTACCTTTTCTGCCTATTCTGGCCTGAGTCTTTGAAACTTTTGCTTTTACTAGCTTACTATCCGGATACATTGGGATGGCATATTCTGCAACATTCCTGTCAATCCCAGGCATAACTTTGTAGGTCCAGGCAAATAATTTTTCATATTTTTTCAATATTCTCTTAAATTTTATTCTCTCTTCAGGAGTTACGTCAGATGCAATCGAAATCTCTTTAGGGTTGTCTTGTGTTCGAGATTAATGAAGTAGTGTTTGTTGAATTAATGTCAAGTATGAATGAGTCATGATTATGATCATGCATAATGCAATCAGATGAAACATCGCACAAAAAAGCAAAGTTATTCATTTTATTAACTTGAGCTGGAAAGGGTACATCATTATAAAACAATTCAGGAACATAAATTACATCAGCAAATGAATCGTCTTCCAATTCAGGGATGACCAATGCAGCATTAAATGACTCTCCCTTCTTTGGCGGTGCTTCCTTCTCAAGGGCTATAACTTCATCTCCAACCTTTTCTTTACCTTTAGCCTCGGTGACCAATGACTCTAGTGTCAGTACCTCCTCAGGGCAATCCAAACCCAAATCAGTAAGCTTGGCCATAACCTCTTCATCCCAAAATCCCAATACATGCTTGATGGTTCCAGCTGACCAATCAAAGACGTCATCAAAGATCTCAAATCCAGGAATAATCTTCCTTTGGACTATTATGGGTTCAGCTTCACCATAATACTTGCATTCCTCAGACGTTGGCACAAAGCTTTCAAGTATATGAGGGATCTTTCCTGGCTGTACCTCGCGTCGGTTCTTGACATCATTCTTACAATAACCCAAGCCCTTCGTATCTTTTTTACCAATGAGAGCAAGAGGCATAAGAATCCCCTGAGAATTCTTCCCCAATCTAGCACCTAGCAAATAATTCATCTTCTTCATCATGTTAATGGCCTGAGAGCTTACAAAATCTATCTCTTCCCCTCCAATATCAATTCCAGCCATATGGAACCTGTTGAAAGGTTGATTGGCTATGCTCAAAGCAGAAACAAAATTCTCTTTTGCTGCCTTAATAGTAACCATGCCTCTTTATATAAGACTTGGACCATTTGGTGCAAGGTGGAAGGAACCCTCTCAACTTATGAAACCAAAGTCATCTTAACCACAAAGCGTAATTGGCTAGTATTTAAAGCACTGCAAATTTTGCCTCAGTCTCAATAGGCCTCGTCTTCACTACTCGCCCCTAAAAGTATCAGCAGACTGCATTTTTGAGTTACCATAGGCCGTTATAGTAAGTCGAGATTGAGTGAGCATGGTCTTATCAATACCATATACTGCTATTGCTAAGAAGGGACACACGTTGATAGAAGAACCATCATCCACCATTACACATGCAGTGTGTTTGACATTACACATATAGTGTGTATTCTCTCTTCAGGAGTTACATCGGACGCAATCAAGATCTCTTTAAGGTCGTTTTGTGTTCTGAGATTAAATGAAGTAGTGTTTGTTGAATTAATGTCAAATATGAATGAGTTGTGATTATGATCATTCATGATGCAATTAGATGAGACATCGCATAAAAAAACAAAGTTATTCATTTCATTAACTTGAGCTGGAAAGGGTACATCATTACAAAATAATTCAGGAACATAAATTACATCAGCAAATTGAATAGTCTTCCAATTCAGGGATAGCTAATGTAGCATTAGATGACTCTCCCTTCTCTGGCGGTGCTTCCTTCTCAAGGGCTATAGCTTCATCTCCAACCTTTTCTTTACCTTTAGCCTCGTTGACCAATGACTTTAGTGTTAGTACCTCCTCAGGGCAATCAAATCCAAATCGGTGAGCTTGGCCATAACCTTTTCATCCCAGAATCCCAATATAGGCTTGATGGTTCTAGCTAACTAGTCAAAGATGTCATCAAAGATCTAAAATCTAGGAACAATCTTCCTCTGGACTATTATGGGTTCAGCTTCACCATAATACTTGTATTTCTCAGACGCTGGCACAAAGCTTTCAAGTATATGAGGATCTTTCTTGGCTGTACCTCACGTTGCTTCTTGACATCATTCTTATAATAACCCATGCCCTTCTTGTCTTTTTGACCAATTGGGAGCAAGAGGCATAGGAATCCCCTGAGAATTCTTTCCTAATCCAGCACCTGGCAAATAATTCATCCTCTTCATCATGTTAATGGACTGAGAGCTTACAAAATCTATCTCTTCCCCTTTAATACCAATTCAGCCACATGGAACCTGTTGAAAGGTTGATTGGCTATGCTCAAAGCAAAAATAGAATTATATTTTGCTGCCTTAATAGTAACCATGCCTCCTTCATATAGGACTCGGACCGTTTGGTGCAGGGTGGAAAGAACCCCTTTTAACTTATGAAAACCAAGGTCATCCTAACAACAAAAGAAATTGGCCGGTATTTATAGCACTACAATTTTGCCTCAGGCTCAATAGGCCCCGTCTTCACTACTGCCCTAAAAGTGTCAGCAGCCTGCCTCTTCAAGTTGTCATAGGCCGTTATGGTAAGTTGAGATTGAGTGAGCATGGTCTCATCAATACCATATGCCGCTATTGCTAAGAAGAGAAACACGTTGATAAAAGAACCCTCATCCACCATTACACATGCAGTGTGTTTGCCATTTACCTCAGCCCTAATGTATAAACGGCGGTTTGTGCTCACATCCTTCTAATGGAAGATCCGCGTTAGTAAACACAATCTGTTCTTCAAAATTTCATTTCACCATTTCTAACAACTCAGAAGGAGATATGGTGGTAGCAACAGTGGATTCACATAAGGCCTCAACCAACTTCTCGCAATGAGAAGGTGACTGCCTAAGCAAATCCCTAATTGAAATTTGAGCAGGAGTTTTCTTGAGTTACTTCAGGACCAAGTTATCCTCCATGGGAGCAGGGGGGTTCTTGTGGCTCTCAACCTCCGGTATGACTCTCTCACTTTTGGTGACTGCCTGAATCATCTTTCCATCTGTCACTTCCTTCTCATCTTCATTAGTTTCCCACCGGTCTTTTAGTTCCTCTTCGGCCTTAACCGAACCCTTCTCACTATCTGTATCCCAAATGTCTACTAACAAAACTAATTCCCCATTTTTGCTGACCCTTCTGCATTTATGTTTGGACCATTAGTGCTTCCTAGAGCCTTACGTGTGATAGCCAAGTACTCATTTCCATATAAATCTTTTAGGACATACCATTCTGGTAACCGAACCCAACCATGCATACTGGCGGTGGCACAACATTATAAGCTTCTTTCTTCTTAGTCCTCATTTTAGATCAGGAATCTATCGAGAATCAATCAAATCTTGGATATGATCCCTCAAAGTGTGATAGTAATCAGTCTCATGCCCTGCATGTTGATGAAAGGTACAATACCAATCAAATATATACGCAGGTTGGCCCTGACTCCTTGCAGGCTTAGAGGGCATCGGTTGTAACTTACCTTCCTTCACTAGATGGATAAGACACCAGGATAGTGACTTGCCTAATGTAGAGTAACATCATTGATTGACTCCTCTAGTCGATATCTCGACATTTCTTCCACCATTACCTCCACTACCGCTACTGTTACTAGTACTCTTACCAAATCTCGAGTTTCCAAAACTCCTCTTGTTACTGCTATATCCCCTACTATTAAAGACTCCCAATCCTTTAATTTTTTCATTTTGAGACCTTCCTTCAGATAAGGAATGGCATTTCGAATGAACAAACAGATCTGATCCTCTGTGTCAGGCTTCCTTTTCATCTCTATTACTCTATTCCTCCATCAAGTAAGGTACTCATTAGAAGGACTACCTAGGTTTTTGTTGTAATAACTCCAAATCCTTCAGGGTGACTTCCATACGTGTGTTGCAAACATACTGCCTAAAGAATTTCTCTGTTAATCTCTCCCAATCCTCTTTATCTTCTTGTCCAAACTATGATACCGGTCAATAGCAAAGCCCACTATGCTAAGCTAAAGAGATTAATCTTTTGCCTCTTAGTAAGGGTAGTCCCTTTTCATAAGCAGAACGTACTACTTTATATGGGCCAGGGGATCAGATGTTCCATCAAAGTTCATCAAGTTAGGCATTTTAAATTGACTAGGTAAAGCATCTTTGCCATCCAAATTGATATCCTCAGGACTAACTCCCTTTACTAAAGACAACATCCTAGTCAAAGCCTCTAACTTTTCCTCCATCTTTTTCATAATGGGGATTCCTCCTTAAGGACTAGGTTCTTCGGCATTTAAGGGCGCCATAACTCATCCTCTTCATCAGTTATAAAATCACATTCGAGACCAACTCGAGTGACATCCCTTTCTCCTTCTCACGAAGTAACATTCCTGACATCTACTGCAGGTGGAGGTATCACGACAGGAGCTATTAAAGTCTCCCCGATAGGGGTCGATTCAACTCGAGTAGCGACCACAGCAACAGGCTAAGTAGCTAAGATGGAGGCCAAACTAGCTATGAGGCTTGTAAACATCGACATCACCTTTCTCTCAAATCATCCATCATCTTTTTAGTGTCTTGAGAGCAAGAGGAACCAACTAGAGGAGTAAGCTCGGCCATAACTTTCCTTTCTGACTGTTCCTAAAATTCATCCAAAAATTCATCCAAAAATTCTTCTGAGATACTGTCTAACCTTGACTCAAACCCCAATTCTGAACTCTACCCTAATACAACTGTTTTTTCTATTTGCGAACCACTTCTTAACCAAACGACCGTTCAAACCCCAAAACCACCTGGAAAATGACAACTCTATTATGGCTATCAAAACTAGGGTTATCAGTGTAATGTAAATGCATGATTGTGAGATACAACATCGATAACCACACACAGGGATCCTCTCCACCTTGTTTCTCCCACCACACACGTGATTAAAGTCCTCTTTCCTAGGTGGGCTTAATTCACGGGTCAATAGGGGACCCTGATGAATGTGCATATGTTGCACAGAAAAAATCCAGCATAATAACGTCTCTCATGAAGACACATAAAAAGGCATTGATTGGTGCATATTTGGGCGACCTAAACAAATTACAATAGACTTACTAGGGTATGACAGCCTTTGATAAGCAAACATCCGAATTTGTCTGGGCATGCCTAATACACAAGGATCCATATCAAAAGCAATGCAAAATTATTATGGACATCCTAAAGGAGATTTCTATGTCATTAGAAGGGCTTTTGGTTCAGGTACTCAATTATAAGGTTACCTAAGCATGGTCCCTGCCAATGGGTCTAGCTCATTACGAGCATAATGACCGATCGGGTCACCATTTAATATACCATCAGGTACTAGACTTGGGCCGGTGATTATCCCTAACACTACCCTCAGTTGAGTGAACGATAAGGGAGCGCTTCGGGAACACACCAGGATCAGAAAACTAGGATGCCTAACTTATTCTAAGGCTCTAGCATGATTTTAATGTAAGTTCAAAAAGAGATAAAATTTCTTAACTAAAGGCCTTTTATGTCACATAAGTCAAAAGTGGTTTCAGAGTGAAATCTTAGAGTCCCTAGCGGAGTCGCCACTGTGACGCGTGCCTTTTGCTCGATTGCTTTTGGCTCTTTTTTTTCGAGTCACCGACACCTGATTTCACCCCCAAAACCAAGGGACCATAGAGTTCAAGTGAGAAAACCTCTAACCTTCAGTGGTTTGATCCCACCTTTAGCGTTAGAACCAGGTTGAATTTTTCCATCCAGACCGATGGTCTATTCGTGATAGGAAAGAGCCTTAACTCAGCTTGCCATGATCATAAACCTCGAAAGGTGTGACGTTGCACGTCAAGGTATCCCTATCTTATATTTAACGATCAATGACCGGAAGGCATCTAGTTGGGCACCACAAGGCTAAATAGGAAGGAGTTTTCACCCAATAGAACATTGAAAAAGAAGGGTGTTCCGACCTTGTGAAGCCAAAAACCCAAAGAGGGTTCAGAATTCCACTCTTATTTTTACCCTTGACTAATGTGACATAACGGCTTTCAAATTAATCATGTTATCCCTTTTCTTTCATGCAAGAGTAGAGAAAATATAAAAATTAAAGGCGCATCCAATCACGTAAGAAAGTGGTAAATCAGAGCATAGAATAAGGCTAAAAAGACACCCATAAATCGAGCAGTTCATTGTACCCCGTTTAGGTAAGGACTTTGGTTCTCGCATGTGGATTATTGAAGAAGCGTTTCATTGTGAGATCTAGCATTTCATTGTGTGATCTTTAAAGATAGGGACATATCAGTCTAAGTTTTATTTAGGAAGCATTCCATGTTATTTAATTATATATAAAAATCATTTACATTATTAAAAGCTTATTTTTTTACATGTGAATTTCCTAGGAAAAATGTGGACATTGGTTTGATTTTATTGATGAAATATGTCGATTAATTACTACAAATATTTTTTGATGACATTTTATGCTTGCAATTGAAAAAGTATTTTTATGATAAAGAGAAAAGATAGTGGGCTTACCTAGAGCGCTTTCCTGATCTCATTTGTGAGAAGCTTTATTCCTACAAAGCAATAACAATAAAAATGACAACAAAAATAATGATGATAATAAAAAACACCAAAGAAACATACATGAAATTAATCTGAATCAAGAGGTATAAAAAAAGATAAAAATAAGAATCTGGCAGGCATGTCAAAAATGCATGAAGGCACATTTGACGACATACGATCGACTCATTTATCCTAAAAGTAGGAAAATATATTGCGGGCCGTGCACCATTTGATGTGCGAATGCGCTTCAAATAGTACACGGCCATATCAACCTGATAATGGTAATTTTACTTCCTTTTAAGATAGAGTCCTCGTCAACAGCATATCCAAAAGGGAGCAAAAAAGGAAACGTTAAATACGAAGAAGAGTTTTAAATCGAGTTTTATTTTGATGAAAAGAATTATTTTAAAAGAGATGGACAAAACAGAAATTACATGAGACAACCTAATAATTTCTATCACATGGCAATATACCCCTTTTAAGGGTTTCACAACCTAAGTCTAACAGGAATTAATATATAATAAAACTAATAGATGAGAAGAATGACAAGAGATTTATTATAGTTATGAAAATACCAAGAAAGGCCATAAATGTTGCCATGTGATAGAAATTATTAGGTTGTCATGTGGATTGGTGTACACTCCAAAAGGTTTTCCACTTGGTCACTTCCTTCATAGGGAAGTCCACCACCATTTGAGTGTACGTTCATGCCATTAGTTTGCACGATTGTACACTCCAAAAGGTGGCCAACTTGCCTAAAAAGGCAAGATTCTTTGGAGTGCACGGCTGGACACTCCTTTGTACAAGGCCGTGCATTCCAAAAAAGGTAAGATTCTTATTTTAAGACTAAATGATGAATATTCTTTGACCATACGGGTGCGTAGGCCATAAATGTACCACGTGCAGGGCCTTTAGATGCTCCTAACTAAAATTTCAAGCACCCTGCTAAGGGTATATTCATCACTTGCCTGCCTTGAGCCTCCTGACCGAATGGGCTGAGCTCGATAATATTTGTAAAAAGTTTCAATAAACTAATTTTAATACCACCAAGAGTCCATCATCCTCGATTTGTTGTCTTTAGACGAGCAATTTTCCTCATCAGGTAACCCTAACAAAGGCCTTCTCAGGACCCAATGCTTACAATAGTAGTCCACCAATACAACGTAGGATCCATGCATGGGCAAAGCATTGTATATGGTAGTCCACAACATCGGGCGGTAAGTGATTAAAATTTTCAGACAACCACAACATTCTTAATTTTAGTCCTTTAATTGCTTTTTCTTGGGGAACAATTCCTAAAAGCCGTTGCAAAGCTCAGGATAGTCATGGTTTAAATGTCCTGTAATAGGACATCCTTCCACAGGAAACGCGATGAGTACCTGTATATTTTTCAGAGTTATTATAGCTTCACCAACTAGAAGGTGGAAAGTATGTGTCTCTGGCCTCCACCTCTCGACAAAAGCAATCATCATGACAACATTAACATTCATACTACTGATCTGAGACACACGATAAAAACTTGATAAATGTAGGTAAGGTATGACCTTTCGTCAATATTCCTATAGTGACTATCAACATTAGCTCTACGTGCAAACAAGACTTGGTGTTCAACTTGAAATAATAAAATTTATCAAATAAATATATATAATATATATTTTAAAATTATTTAATATTTAATGATTCAGTGAAAAAATAATTACAGCTTCGTTTTAAACCGCATCAGCTCGGTGCTTGCCATTCAGCGTCACAAGCTCATCATTGTAAGGTCCCGGATTAATAAAGTGTTGTCTTCTAACAGGTTCCATTTTTTGTAATCTATGTGCAAATATCCCAACATGTATTATGTGTGCACGTAAAAAAATATTATTACTAATTAACTATAAATTTAAAACAAACAAATTTTGCATAACTATAATATATTTAACACATAATACATAAATGAAATAATATATCAAATTTTTATCACGAAAAATTAATATAATTGTAAAACATATTGTGATTATTTTTAAATTTTTATTATAAAATATTCTCTTTTTTTAATCTAATTTTTCTCAAATATTATAAAAAATTTCAAATACGACACAAAATATAAAATATTCTAACATATTATCCTAGTTCAATTAGTCCTCATACATACAACTTTTTAAATTGTATTATTATTTTTACAAATAATAATATAATATAAGCTAAATACATGCATGAATATTTATATTAATGAATTAAATATTTATAAAAATTTAACCTAACCCACATTTTGTCCACAACTAAACATAAATTTCAATTAATAATACAAATTTGGATTTACATCGAATACATATTTCATAAATAATAATGCATTTATTTTTTTAAACTTCAATAAAATTATAATATAAATATACTTTATTTCGATATGTCAACCTATTTGCACAACCCATAATAAAATATTTTGTAAAATATTCCATAATTCAATTTAAAAAAATTAATGTAAATCATACTCACCTTGTATTATTTGGAGATCAAATCTTCAGCATATATAGATTGAGATGGAGTGTGCTTATGAAGGTTTATGATGAAATGGTGAAACTATAAAAATATATGAGTGAAAGATAGAAGGAGAGTGAAAAAAATGAAGATGAAAATAATGAGGGTCATTTTATAAGCGGATTTTTCTTCCCCTAGCTGTGGTCAACGAGATTTGATGGATCACTGTGAGACCATGTGTCATGTCAGACTGACAATGCAACCTATTGTTGCGTCTTCAATGAGAGGCCGCCACGTGGACGGTAGCAGAAGGGGCCAGTCTCCAACATGGATAATGCAGTCAACAACTGTGTCTTCAGCGCTAGGGCGACACGTGGACAAGTAGGGGAGCCTGAGGATGCCACCTAGATACTGTTTTAGGTGTGGGGCCCATTGTGAATCCCGGTGGTATAATGCAGCAAAACACTGCATTTTCGAAAAACAACCCCACCCCTCTAAATAATTTATGACACACCCCTTTCTCCTAAATATTTTTTATAAAAACATTATTAAAAAAATCCCTTGTGAAACTATTCGAATCATAAACAAATTAAATACTTAATATTTTTATATTTCTAAAAATTTTTTATTTATATTATATACAAGTTATAAAATTATAAAAATATAAATAATCACATAATGGATCAAACTAGATTGAATCATTGACTAATAGAATTAAAATTGGATAAATAAAAAATTACTTATTACTTATAACCACAACTAAGTTAAAATTTATTATTCAATCCATGTCATGGTAAGAGTTACAAATTTTGAAGAAAATGAATTTTTTCTGCATATAAATTATTAATTTATAAAATTAAGAATAGTAAATTAGCTTTTTCCTGATTATTAATTAAGGAATTGTTATTTTATAAATTTAAAGTCTTTACATTTTTTTATTTAAATTTAGAGTTACTCTAAGTTCATTTATAGTCAATTGTTAATTCTTTTTCCTCCTTTCATTATTGATTCTTGTGTTTTTGATTTTTTGTGTGCTTCTCTCTTTTTTTTTTTCAACTTTTTTAAAAAAAAATTTCAGATTGGTATATATTTCAATTTATTTTTATATTTTAAAAATTTTTTGTTTTTATTTTATTGAACTAGGATCTAAAATGGTTTCAAAAAAAAATTAGGGTCTAAAATTGTTAATCTCAGATTTAGCTTTCATATTTTTTTAAATTTTGTCCGTTTATTATAAATCTAATTTTTTAGGTCTAGATTAATTAGTTATATTTATCTTGTGTTTGATTAAACTGAATACAATTTAAATTTTTATTATGCAAGTTTGTTCTCATTGATTTGAATGCTGTTATTTTTTTAAATGAAAATTATTGTCTTTCTTGCGTGGAAAGTGGTTTGACATTTTTTATATTGATCATAGATAGACTGAGTTTTTCGTTCAAAATTAAATTATTTATGATATATTACGATTATTTACTGTTTTGATCAAAAAAATTTAGAAAATATTTTCAGTAATTTTATTAATTTTGTAAATTTTATATATTTTAAATTATATAATTTTATTTGTATGCTCTATGTAATTTTTTTCATTATTAATGAAAACTTAATTTATATTAGAAGAATTAAGATAATAGAAATCAATTGAAAACTAGTTATGGCATTAAAAAAAATGTAAAAAAAGGATATTATACTCCTTTATAGTAAGTTTTTTTTTTTATATAAAATTAAGAAAATTCAATTGTTATTTTAAAGCTATTCCATCTTAAAAGGCAAAAAAGAAAAACTCATTACACTCCAAATATTCAAGCGCTTATTACACGTTGCAATTGGAGAAAATTGTATCCATCACCTCCTATTCTTTTAAAAAACAAAAAAAAAAAATTAGTTAGTGATAGATTAAACTCGTCGCTAAAAGTATTGGCAACGGATTTCTACCTGTAGCTAAAATGCTGGCAGATATTTGGATTACCTCAATTTATTTTTTTTTGAAGTCTGTTTGATTATTTTATACAGAAATTCCGATATGTTGAATTATAGCAGTTTTTATGCCGTACCAACTGAGTGCTTATTTCTAAAACCAGTGCCAGTAAATTAAAATCCATTAGTAACTTTTTGTTTTGAGAAAAAAAATAAATAAATAGCAACTTGTTGACATTTAACGCTAAAATAAAATAATAATTTTAATTCCATACAAAATATTATTTATTAATGTTTACAAATTTTTAATCTTTATGCAAACTTTCTTCATGGTCATATGCAATCATATTAGATTGCGTCATGAATGATGCCAAGAACGTCTAAGTTGGGTTTGCGCCAAATATTACCAAAGAAAAAAAGAACATGTGCTGAAATTAATACAGAAAAAAAATAGTAAAATTCATGTTTGAATTGGCAGAGTCAAATTTTATATGAGCGATAAAGTATTTATTAAAAAATAAAATAATCAAAGATCTCTTTATAGATATTTTCCTTAAACTTATTTCCTCAAATATTTTTATAGTGCATGGTTCGGATATAACGGAAAACTAATCTGAATTAATTTAATTAGTTTGTTTTGATTTCAGTTAATAAAATATATAAAATTCGATTTATCAATTTAGTTAATGATTGAAAATTTTCACATGGTATCATTTTATTCAATAAATTTTTTAAATTTAAAATTAATTCGATTTTAATTGGTGAAATAAAAAAAATGGTGATCAATTTGGTTAAGTTAGTATAAAAATTTGGTGCAATTTGTATCTTTTAGTAAAGTTAGATTATATATAAAGCGGAGAAATGCTAAACATATTATCTTTACTAACTTTTTTTTTTTTAATTCTCCGTCATTTGGGGTAGAGTTGAGGAAAAAAATAAAAAAATATAATTAATCCTAAAATCGATTTAAAATCGAATCGATTTTTTCGGTTAATTGATCCGATAAATTCGGTTATAATTTTTTATTTTTATATTTTCAATTTTTTATTATGATTTTGGTTTTTTGGTACCGATTAACTGTTAGTCCACAGTTAACAGATCAGTTTCACTCATGGTCACTGAACTTAAACCTTATTACCCAAAAGTAACTGAATTATTTTTTGTAACGAAAATGTCACTAAACTTAGTACATTTTTGCATAAAAGTCATATTCACCGATTTTCGGTGATGATCCTAGCCGGAATGATGACATGGTATTACACATCATCCGCCCCTTGCCAGAATGCTGACATGGTGCCACATCACATGAAGATGCCACATTACCTATTAAAATAAACAAATGAGAAAAGGACACATGTCTACCCATTTACCTTAACCAAATCCAAATTGGGTTCCAAATTGGGTCATCCATCCAAATTGGGTCTTCCTAAGGTGATGGGTTTCCAAGCTTATAAACCCATGCCACTCCCTTTGTCTTTCCAATGTGGGATATGGGAAGGGTGTAAAGTTTGAGAAGATGAAATTTTTATGATTTTTCTTGCTTTCTTAACCATTGAATCCATCACATTTTCATGATTTTTTTTTTTTGCTTTAACCATTTCTAATTCTTTCATGGAATGTGTATGTGATTGTTAAAGCAAAAAAAAATCATGAAAATATGATGGATTCAATGGTTAAGAAAGCAAGAAAAATCATGAAAAAAGAATAATCTTCCAATGCCTAAGTTAGTAAGCTTCTAGAGAGAGTACCTATTGAGTGAGAAGGTGTCAAGTGGCATTACTTAAAGCCTTCAAGTGTTGAGCTATTTGTAGTGGGTGATGGATGATAGGTACCTTAAGCACTTAAATGCATAGACTGGTAAACTGACACAATTGGTGGTTGACCTCGATAGGCAAGAGGTGGCATATACTAGGAGGTGTGATAGGATGAGCTGCTATCAGAGGTGTCAGTTGACTAAATCAAACCTGTCCCATCAATTCAATTAGATTGGCTTCCCTATTCAAAGAAGCCTGGTTGATCATGAGTATGTCCACTAGCCTTTTAGGCTTTAGAGTATTATCACTTGTGGTAATGAGTATTATCACTTATTCCCCCTCTAAGGATCTGATGGGCTTAATGTGCCGATCAATTTTTAGTAGTCAAGCTCTTATATTTTAATTGGAATTTTTTTTATTTTTAAGGCGCCTTTTCATGTGCTTGATGAGACAACTGACATGTCATTAATTATGGTGCCTTGCCAACTTTGTCATCAATGATAACTCTTGGATTTACGTGTATGTCATTCGGATGGACAATTGTCAACTTACATGTGGTATCTATAGATGGGACGTTCTCATTAAATGCTATTGACTTATTAAGGAAGTCATTTCTTTGCCTATAAATAGATGAAAAATTTTCATTTTTTCATGTTTGCGGACAATTTTAAACTCTTTTTCATTATCTTCTTTCTGAGATTTCAGAATTTTTCAACGTTCCTTTCTGAAGTTCTCGGAGTTTAGTACCTTTCTTGCCAATTTTCTGCCAAAATCATCAAGTAAGCTTTTTCTACTTGTATGAATTCCTCTTTTATCTCCATCTTTGATTTTGAATCATCATCATCATCATCACCATCATCATCTTCTTCTTCTTCTTCTTCTTCTTCTTCTTCTTCTTCTTCGTTTCCTAATCTATATTCATTTATACTAGGGTTTACTTCTTGGTAGCAGATCAGAAACACCTTTTTAATTCCAATTCCTGTTAGGATGGCCTCTAGTAGTAATAATTTGGTCAGGGATAATGATGGCCTTGACACTAAGTTTCTTAAGGAGTATAGGGAGAAAGAGCCAAAGATGAAGCATTCCAAGCTTTTTACTTCCCAAGTGAAAGGATTGAGAGAAAAATATAACTTTCCCAAAGAGATAAAAACCTTAGCCTGCCCTATATCAATGTCTGTCTTCGATGGTCCGTTTAGGGAGAATACTAATGAATGGTTCATTTGTCATCAGGACAGTTTAGAATGCAATCTACGACTTCCCCTACCCTCATTTGAGATCAGCATTCTTAGATGTTATGGCATTGCTCCTAATAAGTAAATCCGAATGGGTGGAGATTTACCACTTGCTTCAAAATTATCTGCAACGATCGGGGGATTGCCCCATCATTAGAGTTTTTCACACATTTTTTCAATATGTCTTGTCGAGATGGGATGCCAGAATATTATTTCACCAAAAGGAATAAAAGGAAGCTTTTTTCTCTTCCTTCCTCTATTATTTAAAATATGTTTAATATCTTTCTAGTTTTGCTATAGAATAGCAATGGATAGTTTTCATAGTAAAATAATTTGAATTTGTTCCTCACATAGCTATATTATTAACTGTAATATGTAATTTATTTAGTGTTAATTAATATTGAAAAATATAAGATAATATTAACTGTAATATGTAATTTATTTAGTGTTAATTAATATTTAAAAATTAAAAACTAATTAAAAACTAAAAAAATATTATCTATTGAGTAATTAAAAAGTAATATATAATAATCTTTATATTAACAAAATTATTAACTAAAGAATTACATATAATTTGAAAAATATAAATGAATATGGAATAAGTTTAGCGTTTTTTATAAAGAATTAGCATTAATTATGTGTAATTTAATTGGTATTTTTAATAATGCAATAGAATAGAAAAATAAAAAGTTTATATAACTTATTAACTCGATCCATGGTTTTGGGTTGCATTATTTGGTAAGTTAGGGCTAGTTCAGTCTTTTTTAAAAAAGGAGGAAAAGTATATTTTATAGGGTCAAGTCGGGTGAAATACACAACAAACCCAAACCCAAACCCAAATAGTTGTTATTTTATAAGTATTATATATTAAACAATAATAAATATAAGGGATAACACTCAATGTAATGCCCCAATAATTTCAAAGTTACGGATTGTACCATAGTAGATTAAGAAATTTTATCAAATGGCAATTTTTGACTCGAGAATAGTTAAAGTTAACTCTGATTAAATAATGCAGTTATAAATGAAGTTAACTGAGATTATTAAGTTGAGTTAATATCAATTATGGTAATTAAGCAATCCATATTTAAATTATTAATGAGATTAGTAAATTAGAATTCATTTTGAAAATTTGAGACTGGTAAAATAAAACAAATAAAAAAATATTAATATGAAGATTTTGTGAGAATTATTTTGGCTTAAAAAAATTCCAAACAAAATTAAAACCATGACCACATAAATAAATAAATAAAAGGGAAGAAAGAGGGGAGGGACAAATCAGGAAAAAGGGGAGAAAAGGGAAAGAAAGGGAGAGGCAGAGAGGAGACAAACCACCACACCAGCTCCTCCATCATCGCCATCGCTGCTCTTTCACCGGCGATTGAATAGCGGTTGCTATTTTCCCTCTTCTTTCATCTCTATCGTTGTTTTTTTATTTCATTTTTTCTCTCTAATTAAGAGCTTTCGAGCTCAATTCTGGCAAGCTCTGCCATTGAGTGGTGACACCATCGACACTGATAGATTTTTGATGACTAGAGGAGTCTTCCCATGTCTTTAGTTCTCCCTCAATAACCGTTGTCGAAGAGATCAAAGTTAAGGAATCCACAACCTTTCGATGTGGATTCCAACCAAATGAGGCGGCATTAGGGTGCGTGATCAATGGAAATGGGTTATAGGTACTCTGAGCTTTGTAATGGCAGTGGTGGCATTTTTCGATGAGCCTTCAGTGATCGGCAACTGGTAAACAAGCAATGATTCCTATAAAAATTTAGTTGAAATTGAAATAGAATGGCTCCAAAATTTGTAAGTTTTCCACTAAACTTGTTTTGTTTTCCAATTATTATGATTATGTATTTGTAATATGGGTAGTGAAATTGACAGTTTCTTAGTATATTAGAAAATTGATATCAAAATTTTTAAATTAGTCACTTGTGAGTTAAATTGTGTAATTAAGAGGCTAATTGTGTAATGGCCCAAATACCGGCTTAACCATGAATAATATTTTCCATAATTGACCAGTATACCCAGACAGAAAAATACGTCCGATGGTGAAATACATTTTATTTGACTATAAAAAAATATTAGTCATGGTAAGCCCGAGATTAAAATTTGAAGTCAAAATTATTTCAAATAGGTCCCTAAAAGTCAAAAATAAGAAAAATTTCATGGTTTCGATTTAAATAGTACCACAGTTGACCAATAGTTAGACTAAACTTTAAAAATAGCAAATGATCTCTAACAATTCTCAAAATTTTCAGATCTACATAAAATGACATGTAGAACATTTTGGTGCAAAAAAAAATAAATTTTACAGTAATACTAAAAATGGTTGAATCGGATCGATTTGAGTGAATCAGACCAAAAAAGACTCCAAATGAGCTAAAATTTTTTGTAGAGGCTTAATTTATTATTTTAAGAATTATGAAATTAATTTTGAGTGAATTTGGATTTAGAAATAGAGAAATAAATTAGAGTGCATAAATGGGCTTAAAAATTAATGTAGGCTTGAATTAAGTCCAACCACCTTGATTGGACCAGATCAGCCCAAAAATCAGGGTATTTAAACTCCAAAATATCAAAAATTTGGAGATAACTCCAGAATTCTGCTCCCTTCCCCTTGTTGCTTCTTGACCATACCTTTCTCTTTCACTCTCTCATTCTCTCCTCCATTTTCTTCTTTTCTCTCCCAAATTCCCACCAAAATCAAGTCTCCTAGATAATATTCAGCTCCTCTACAACTTCATCACAGCCTCTAACCTCTATTTTAAGAGGAAGAATATGATTAAATCAAGGGATTAAAGTTAGGTTGTAATTTTGAGGTAAGAGAAATTGTGGGAGAAAATTTTATTTGTTGGTTCTAGGATGTAAATTTGAGTATGTAGATTTCATTTATGCAATTATTTTTCAAAGAAGAAGAAGAATAATCATGGATTTACTTGGTGAAAAATTTGGCCACCATTAGGGAACAAAGGAGGTGAAGGCACATTTAGGGGAAAAATAAGGAAAAGAAAGCTTAAGGAGCCTATATCAAGTGTATAAGGTTAGTGGTTACAAATTCTAACCCTTTCCATTTTATTTGAATTATTTTAAGTTAAATTTATATTATGTTTATATGGAAATTGTATATAAAATGAAATTAAATTATATAAACATGTTTAGAATAGTTAAAAGAGTGGATTAGAATAGTTAAAATGAAAAGAAAATAAAAATAATGGCTTGGTATAGTGTAGGCCAAATTACCTTATTAGGAGAAGTTAATTGTACTTAATTGGTTAAAGTAGAATAAATACATAAATGGATATTTTATGGTATAATCTCAATAAAAATATGACAATAATTGGTATTGAGCAATAGTTGGTTTAGAATGCAAATGATGGAAAGGTGGATAAATTTAACAATAAAAATATTTTATAGGTTAAGTTAAATGTTAAAGAAATATGGTTAATTGCCCTTAGTAATAGTTTGATGGGTAATCTAGTACAAGATATAGTTGGCTAGCCGTAGAGATACTTTACCGTTGGGTGAGTCATGGTGACTCACTATAGTAGGCCAATAACGATATACTAAATGAAATGAAATGTTAAATGTTGAAAAGTGGAATGCAAATGTATGAGTGGTCCATTAAGTGACTCTTAAATGTTGTGTATTTATGGGGTCCACGCCCTGTGTATCCGATTCAAAAATTCTTACCAAAATGATACTAAGGGCAATATAGTAAAAAAAGTAATACAGGAATTTAAAATGAGTAAATAGGAATTTAATAAAAGATTATAGTGAAAAATGGACTTAATTGAAAGAAAATAAAAGTTTAAGGGTAAATTGGAAATTTTTACTAAGTAATGAATTTGAGTAACAAAAATGGACAAATAAGTAATTAAATAATAAACTAGGTAAATTGACAAAATAATAGGGACTAAAATGTAATTTGGCGTAAAATGGACAATTAAGGGACTAAAATATAAATTGTAAGATAATTAATGTAGTAAAAGTGAAAATGGTATAAAATAATGGCATTATAATAATTAAGTATAAATGAAGGGTAAAATTATGAATAAGTAAAAAATCTAGGGACTAAAGTGTAAAAATGCAATAATGTGACTAATGTAGGGATCAGAATGTAATTAGAATACTAATATCAATATAAATGCAAATATTAATAACTTATGGATTTAATGACTAAATAAGTTGATTAAAATAATGATTTAAGTAATTAAAGTAATTATTAAGGAATTTAAAACTTAGTGTTTAAAATGAATATTCAAAAAAAAAAAAAAGAAGTAACAATATTAATAATATTGATAATAATGTATATATTAGTATTAATGAGTAATTTTATAAAAAAAGGGAATGGCACATGAAGATAAGATAAGAAATTAGCAAATGATTAATTAATTGGTCAAAAGTAGTGACAAATAAGTGTAAGCTTAAGGTATGATCATGATTAGGTACATATTATATTAGTTAAGTAGTCACGTTGGCATGTGTGCGTGTAAATAGAAATTTTTAGACTTGTAACCACCAGTGAGCATATTTAATGCTCAGCACGTAGTTTATTTACCGTGTTTAGGTACCTTTAGGCGATAAAGGGGGAGCAAGCATGCATCAAATTGGAGGGTACCGGAACAAGGATTCTTTTGGCTAGTATATTTTATGCAATGATTATTAATGGCATGTATATGTAAGCATAAGTTTACTTATGGATGTGTATATAGTTTTGTATGGACTTGAAAATAATATTGTAAAGCAGTAATGGCACGTTATGGATGAATGTGGGATAGATGTGAATGCATTGTGCATGTGGATGTTTGAACAATATTGATATTGAAAATTATTGATTATGGTTGTGTGCCCTTACGGGCCGTGTTTTGTTTGGAATTACAGGAAAGGCAGTGCAATATATAAGCCGTTATGCTGTCGAAATTTTTATTAAATAAATAATAAAAGTTTGATAGTTATAAGTCATCGACAAAATAAAAACAATAAGCATTATATTAACCAGCCAATATCATTAGTTAAAGAATTGAACAAAAGGATTTTATGTAAAGCACCTAAGCGAAAAATTGGCACGTAGATGTAGTAGTTTCAACCTACAATGAGATATAAAATGAGATAACCATATAAGTGAACAAGATGCACGTATACAAAGGCGTATAAGAGTGTTACAAATTGAGCTTATGGATTTTACTTTCCTAGCTTAAACATATGATGTCTAATGATAAATTTGGGGAAATTATAATTAATGGGTTAAATAAAATGATAAACCTGATTCTAAAGTTATAATAAGATAATTGAAATGTTTAATTGAACGAAATTGGAAATTGGTGGTGAAACTGCAATCTTAGAAATTTATAAAAATAAAATAAAATAAAGAATATATATACAAGTTAAATTACTATGAGACTATATGAGGCTATACCAATTATAAGTAGAGTGTGGTACTATGCACATATATATCTATATACATATATATCTATATTGTATGTGTTCCCAATTGTGATCGAACGGTACGTCGTTAGGCCTATTACTAGTACCCAACATATATTGACCATTTCTATTTCAATTTTCAATAAATGATTCATAGGAAATAGTTCCTTTATGTTAGAGACAACCAGTAGTATAAAGCAAATAAAATATTTGAAATAAGTTAAATAAGATGGGTCAATCAATGATAGGGTATTTAGCAAATAGACAACTTAGGATCCTTAATTCCATATTTTGTTTTTGTTTATAAACTTTGTGTTTCTAAAAGATTACAATTGCTTTGGAATCTCAACTTCGAGAAGAGGATAATTTATGATATTTATACTCAGTACTAGTAGTAGTTGACAAGATTTGTTATCTCCATTCATTGTGATTGAAATAAAATTTGTTGAAAGTTTATTAATACTGTATTTTTAATTCCTTAACTGTATAGTAGGCACATATGTTCAAATCTTAGAAAGTTATTTGTGTGCCCTAATTGTGAATTCTATCTACTTGATTTGAAAACTGTGTGTGTTATTAGTTGTGAATTTAATTTAAGAATTAAATTTTGTGTTGTTAATGCTTTTAGTAGGTTTGATATTATTTGACACTAGTGCAGCAACAAATTTTATGAGAAAAGATATGATACTATATCCCTTGTCTAATTTAACAGTCCTTGGTAGATGAATTGCATTTAGCCATTGATATTGGAATTAGCTTAATTTATTTTAAAAGCATGTATGATGTGTATAAAAGAGACTAACGATGAATATAATTGATAAACAAGGCTATAAACGATAAAGAAAGGGCACTATAGTGTCCATGAAAATTGAATTTAAAAAATTGAATTTATTTATATTGAGTCACGTATGAAATCCATGATAAAGTAATGAGGATATGGGTGCATCAAGGAAGATATCAATACTATGCTTTATGATTTATTTGTTATTTTGGCATCTACATGAATTTGTAACTAATTATGTTATTGATTGAAAATTTATTGTAGTTTTATTATGATCAATTGTAAATTCTATCGATAAGATCTTAATTTAAAAGAACTTTGTAACTTAATATTTGGGTACAATAACAAAGATCAAGTGGTAGAACTACGTGGTTCTAATTCCCTACATAGGATATATAGAAAGCTAGAGAATTGACATCTCTAGTCCAAACCAAATTATATTAACATTATTGTGAATGTTTGGTTTGTATATGGATTAGTGTGCACAACATTAGGAAAAGTACAGAGCCATGCTTGTTAAAATAACATGTTTATGAATTTATGTTCTAAATTTATAGCTATAATTATTAGAATTAGTGGTAACTGTACTAAACTTATATGTATATATGTTTATGTGTATGATGCTAATACTAATAAAATAATTTATTTCATTTGCTTCTCTTATATATATTGTTTAACTCAAGGTTTAAAGTGTAAGTAGGAGTAAATTTCTATTTGATGTGTTTGTGACTAAATAGGTGGTAATTGAGTAATGAATGTGATAAATAAGGCTTTATCGCACATAGTATACAGTGGAAATTATAGATTGAATACAATTAATTGGCCATAAGGATGGTAATTTAGTTGGTGTGTTGGGTGGATTCGAATGGTGTGATGGATGAATTCAAATGGTGTGTTGGGTCAATGGCGATTTGTACATTGTAATGTAGGTTAATAAGAACCTACAGAACATAAGTAAATGTAGTGCCCAGTATTGGCCACTTGCTTATTAGGTGTAAAAATAACAGTGTCAGATTTGACCTCTTTTTACATCGAAAATTAGAGTGATGTTTTAGGTTTCCTTCATATTATTGTGGCCAATAACTATAATAAAGTAATAAAATAAAATAAAATAAATTTATTTTGTTACATAGCTTAAAGAGTTTATAAATTATAAGTGTACTTGAATTCATAGTAATCGATCATATGCATGATCTGAGAATCTACAAAATGATGTAATTAGGTCGAATCCTAAATCAATTACTCTGCATTATTATTTATGTTAGTACAGTAGTAATCTGTTAAGGCTTATGTTGAATTAATGATAGGCTTGTTATTATATTTGATGAAGTGAAAGTCCCCTGAAGATGCTTGATTGGGAAATGTACCTTGTTAATTCTATTGAATGAATATTTGAGTCAAGAAACTTATCTTAATGACGACATCACTTGGTTTTAACATAAGTATAACTAAGAGTATTTAATTCACTCTGAAAATGCAAAAATATTATATAAGTTTATAGTTTCTACGTAGAAAGTTTTATGAAAGCTAAAAAGAATGATGTACTAAAGAGGCTATTTGTGATGTATTTTTTATTTTCTTTCTTAGTTTTTGCATGTATACTCAATATGCGGATTTTTGAAGATGGGTAAATATAATTTCAGCTAGTTATGTAATTAAGTTGTAACTAGTTATTTTAGTTTTGTCATTATATATACATATATTGATTTTTGTTTATGGCATGGATAATAAAAATATGGAACTATCTTATGATGGTATTTTGGAGGATGGAATTTTATCTATGTTGGAGTTTATATCGGTTTTGATGGAATGGTAATATGTGAATTTAGAAGTGTATTTGTAATTTTTGTACAAGAGGTTTGACATAATATTTAGGAAAAACTCTGTCAAAATTTTAACAAAATTAATGGTAAGTAAAATTTAGAGTCTTTAATGAAATAAAAGGAGAATTTGTGTTATTTATATAATTATGGATCATAGAATAGCTAGTAACATTCTTGTCAGTCCACTCAACAGACTGGGTTTAGGGTGTTACACTCAAGTTTTTGAAATAGTCCAAATATGCCACTTAAGTGCTTTTCTTTCTTAAGAAAATGCTATTATGTTATACAATGGGTCCAATTTTGCCACTCTAATCCACTTTAGTAGATGAAAATATGAGTTGGCACCAACCTGATCGACACATAAGCAAAAAATGGACATGTTGCATTTGATTTAACCAGACCGAAATTAAACCAACTCGAATTAAAATATTAAACCCAAATTAAACCAAACCCCATTAAAATAAATTAACCAAACTAATTTAAAACATGAAACCTAAATTAACCAAAATCAATTAAAACAAATTAACCAAAACCCGTCTAATTCACCTATTTCTATTCTCAAGATTTGCGGTTCGTTGGTGAAAACTTAAATTCAAACAAATTAACTAAACCTACTCTAATTTATCCATTCCCATTCTTAATATCTTATTCGTGAATTCTTTTTTTTTTATTTGTGATTTGTTACATCATCGATTCTGGTCTTCAATTCAAGTGACCCTAACTAGCGACGACTATTTTCTCTGATGTTGTTCAGTTGCTCTCTTCGGTATCATTCACCTCTGTAATTTTCTGTTTTTATTCTTGTAATTCATGCTAGATTTATGTGTATTAGGTATTTCTTTTTTGTAATTTTTTTTATTTAATTGTTTTGTAATTGGCTTAATAGAATTTCTTTTTATTTGGGATTTGACTAGTTCTTTTGTATATCATATCATGTTTTATTTGGGCTATAATTATGATTTTTAATTATATTCTAATGGTTAGATTGATGTATTAAATATTCATAAACTTTATATGTGTGATTGACATTGTTTGTGTATAAAAATAATTATTTATTTATTTATTGATTTGTCTATTTGTATTTTATGAAGTGCTAAAGATAATGAGTTTTTTATATGGATCTTGCATTTAATTATCAAGGATAAAATCACATAAAGTTTAGTATATTATAGAAAAAGTAATGATATGGAAGAAATATGATACAAACTTGTTGTCCTATTTGACATTATAGTAGAGTTCAAAAAGTCATTAGGGTTTAATAAAGTTAATCGGGTTTTAGTAGCTTTACCTAATGGGAGAAAAGTAAGAAGTATTACTTGGTTGAGGGAGACGAAGATATTAGAGCATTACAAAGCTTGATTTGTAAGGATTTAAATTATATTGACCCCGTCCCCCGTTTGTAGTAGATGAGAGTGATGCTACAATTAATGTCCCTAAATTATATAATTGGGATGTAAGGCATTTAACTAGATTAGATGTTAGTGTAGATGGGTTAGATGATAGCACTGTTAATGAAGATGAAATAAAGGATGTAAAATAACAATTTTGAGTGACTTGTGAAGTTTAGTTAAGGCTACAACTAACTGTTAATTTGCTTTAGATAGTATATCAGATGTAGATGCTGATGGATTTGGCAATGAACAAGACCACAAAGATGCTTGCAGATTTGGAAAAAATTAGAGTTATGACTGATAATTACGACATTTTAAGACTTTAAAAAAGGGGATGACTTTTGGTGACTTGAAAAAAGCTAGGCAAGTTGTAAAATTTTATGCACTAGCTAATGGTTGTGGGTTAAAGCGCAAAAAAAGTGATAAAAAAGGGTCAGATATTTATGTGATGTTGGTTGTTTATTTCTATGCCATATTTCCAAAGATGGGGATAATCTAGGGTTTAAGACCAAGATATTAAACCCAAATCACAATTGCAAAATTAGCTTATGGTAATCTAAAAGCTAATACAATGACTTTTGCTCATTATTTCAAAAATAAAGTCCAAAATGACTCACAATACAAGGCCAAAGTGATGAAAAAAGATATTATAAATGGGTTGAAATTGAATGTAAGTTACTCCAAAGTAAAAAGAGCTAAGAGAATTGTACTTAATAATCTTGAAGGGTCATTTACTGATGATTACAATAAACTTATTGCATATGCAGATGAGCTAAAAGAAAGCAATCTAAGATTTGATGTGGTTGTAAACATATTTAAAGATGTTTCATATTAGTGGTTATGTCCTACGCCAAACATTAGGTCCTTTATGTAATGTCACATTTCATTTTATAAAATTGGGTTTTTTTCATGTTATTATATTGTTAGCATATTACATTATAATAATATTTGTAAATAATAATCTAATATTATTTTAAACTATCTCTAGTCATTTATCATTAAAGGATTAATGATAAATTAAGACTAGTATGAGTTTAATTGATAATAATGGGGATGATTATTATAGTGATATAAATCAAACTTCTAGATACTGATTAGAGAATAAAATACTGGATAAACTCGCTATGAGATACTACATGGATTAATGTCATTAGTGATCTCATAGTAGTTATGTTATCGATCCTTAGATCTGAAATTATCACAGCATTCTACATGAGAAACACTATGTTTTAACATAATCAAACATCATCTTTAATCGGATAATTATAAAATTTATGATTGGATATGATGAGAATCATGCTAAGGATAGTAAATAATCAAGATGGAATTTGTTTCTATCTTATGAGAGAGATATCAATTGGGCCCCTCGATAAGTAGGACTGAGAAACACATGGTTGTGCTCAAATGAATTGATGGAATGATCAATGTCATTTGATATTATTAATTTACTTAGTGACCGAGAAATTATATGTTTAGACTATATAAGTTTGACATGGACCATAATTTATGTTCAAATAAGATATCATGTGACAAAGGGATTATAACATGTTATATTAGGGTTAAAATCGAATTATCGATATTCATATTATTTAGGTAGTCATAATGTCTTACTAGAAGCTGCTTATGACTTGTGGGCCTATGGAATTTGGGCTCACTACCAACGTAATATGAACCTATTAGGTCGCACATATAGAATGTGACGAATGGTGTAAGAGTTAATTCGGACATTTTGAATTTTTATTTTGTGAAAAATTAAAATTCAAAATAATTTTTTTTAAGATTAATATTATAATTCTTATTTTAAATAAGAAATAAAATATTTCTTATTTTAATAAGAAATGTGGACCGAAATTTTTTCTCTCTAAATTAGAGTTAAGTCACCTATATATATAGTGATAGATATAATTTAAACCCTAATTAAGCATACTGCATAAAAGTGGCAGCCATCATTTCTTGAGGAGAGACAAAAATCATTTTTGTAACCTTGAGAAGAAATACAAAAAATCAAACCCTAGTTGCCAAGAAGGGAGCTAGCACTCCATACGACTTTAATCATCGCGTTCGAGTGTGGATACCGATAGAGAATGTTCATTTTAGTTGAGGCAGCACTTGAGAAGTCAATTTTCTGTGCTTCGAGAGGTTGGTAACTGTTACATCATCTTTTTTTAATAAATTACATCGCATGGATGCTGGTGGGTTTCCTTTTTTTGTTGTGTTATTGTTTTATTTTATATGTCGAAACCCAACACTTTAAATGAAGGAAGGATAATGTTTTTAAGAATGTATATTTGCTTTAATGCATTAAAGATAGGATAAAGACATGGTTTGAGACCATTTATTGGTATGGATGGCACATTTCTAAATGAAAGGTGAAAGGGTAGTTACTTGGAGCTATTGGTTAAGATTTTACGAGACTTTTTTTATCCCATAGCTTAGGCAGTTGTTTAAAGAAAGACAAAAATAGACTTGGTTTGTGCAATTATTAAGAAATTCTTTGAATCTCAATGAAGGTGAAGGAATCACATTTATCTCTGATATGCAAAAAGTAAAAAATATGTAAAATTATTATTTTTAATTCTTTTATAAATTAAGCTTAATTTTTTTTATAAGGACTATTAGAGTCAGTCAAAAAGGTGATGCCTCATGCTCACCATAAATATTGCATGAGACATATAGTCTAATTGGTGTAATAAATGGATAGGAGGCCAATTAAAAAAGTTGATGTGGTAGTGTGCATAGAGTTGCTATGAGGTAAGGATATGTTAAAAGAACTAGGAAAAATTTCTAAAGATGCAGCTAAGGATTTGTTGCATTATCCCATACAGAATTTATATAGGGCATATTTTGACACAGTATGCAAAAATGGAATGGTTGATAATAATTTTGTAGAGCGTTTTAATTCTTAGATTTTGCAAGCTAGGTGTAAGGCAATAATTGGTATATTGGAAGATATTAGAATTAAAGTCATGAATAGAATAAAAGAAAATGAATATGAAATTAATACTTGGAGATGTGATTTTGGTCTTGATTGCATGCTTCTTGATAATGATTTTAGAGATATTGCTTACGGGTGCAATGTGAAATTCAATTGTAATGCCCCAAATTATATCCTAGTAAGAATAAGATATACTTATAGGAGCTTAAGAATTAAAGGATAATGAAAATGATAGTTAATATGAGTTGGGGACATGATTGGCATTAATGACATTGTTAGAGGATAATTTGATAATTTACTCTAATTATGTTATATATGTGCAAATACATGAAATCTTGGTTTTATATGAAGAATAAGCTAAGGTTTCATGCTATTACATGAAATTGAAAATTTATGTGGCCAAATTATAATTATACAAAGTTAAAAGTGGGAAGTAATAAAAGTTTGACACCGAGCATTTCTATAGAACTCTAAAGAGAAAGCAAAATGCAGATTTTGGGGGTGGTTCACTACAAAAAAAAATAGAACTTATTTTCCATCACTAATTGACGAATTTTTGTCCCTAATTTACTATAGTGACTAAATAACTATTCGTCGCTATTTAGCCGTCGCTGGCATTTTTAGCAACTAAAATAAAAAAAGTCGTTATATATAACAACGAAAATTCCGCCGCTACAGTAAAAAGTTCTGTCGCTAATTAACCCCTAAAATCAATCGTCATTATAATAAGAACATATTAGCCACTAAATATCTCGTCACTATTTCTAGTTGCTAAAAACATTTGTAATTTCAAGGAATTAGCAACACAAAATACCACCACTATTAATGCAAAAACTATTGCAATTTATTTTTTTGTTGTTATTATTGTAATATCCAAATTTTAATTTATATAAATAACAATTCTCCAATAATATCACAAAAATACATTAAATTGTGTAGTATAATATGATTATAAAAATAATTAAAAAAAATTAATCCAAGTGTTGATGGAAAAGCTTATCAGCACCACCAAGCAGGTGGAGTTGGCCAATGATTGGCCATGCACCAGCAAGTTCAGGAGCTTTTCTATGCTTGCCACCTTTTCCACTCTTTGCCTCCCGAAGCCTTGAATCAAAGACAAAGATGAAGAGAACCACAACAAATACAGTTAATGTCAAAAAACAATCATAGTTAAAGATTCACACATATAAAATTGAAATTCCAGTCCATTTATAGACTTTAATTTTTGACATCAAATCCATAGTTAAAGATGCGCATTGAGTATTCTGGGTTTAGGTACAATACATTATTTAAAAACTTTCTCCTACAATTTTTCTAACCAATAAGCAATTCTGGACACAATATCCAATCACATAATCCCCTTTTAGCCATATATATCACATAATACATTGGTCATTACTTTATAATCATAAACTATTAAATTTAATTTATATAAGGGTGACCAAGGAAATTTATTCATCTTAATGCACAACTTACATATGCTATAAAGAGGTCAAGTTCCCAAGGGCTGTGGAGGCACTGGACCTATGAGATTTCCAAGCTATAGAGGCACTTAATGGATACATTCTGACCCAAATTCTTGCATCATAACTGAGTGATTCAATTAAGAAATAAAAACAATTAAGGATTTTTTTTTTCTAAATAAATAGTAATGACTTACAAGTCCATTAACTCGTTAAGCTCAAAAAGTTCACTGGGTACATTTGCTCAGTACATGAAAGCATACATGGACATGATCTAGAAGTAACAACACAGTTTTAAATGTCTTGTAATCCTGCATAAACATCCTGACTCAATGTCTGCACCTATTTATTTGTAACATCATCATAATTTGCATGTGGACAATCAAAAGCCAATTTAATTCTCTAATTAAATAAGCAAAAACAGAACAAAAGAGATCATGAAATAAGCAAAAACATAACAAAAGATTTAGAGGATGAAAAATGAATAGATAAACAAAAATGAACAAATATATATATGTGTGTATTCTCTAATATATGATTTTCACTAACCAAATAACCAATCTTAGGCTCAAAAGTTATAAAAATTCTAAATCCTTGCAAGTTTCCATCACTTCCAATTCTAAAACTTTGGGCAAACAAGAAAGTAATTAACTAAAATATCAACTAAAGACATAATGACATGTAATCATACTTAATAGCATTTTGGAAGAATATGGAATAAGATTCCTGTTATCGACCTAAGCTAGAAGAATGAAGAGGAGCATAATATCATTAGGATTTTTTTTTTTTTTATAAGCCAAAATCTCATTAAGAAAGAGACAATACAAATATAATAAAGTATACCCAGAGCCCAAAAATAACAGACCAACAACAATTTACTGCAATAACTACTGAAAGCCATAGAACCCTCATCCCACCCGATCCCAGTAAATTAGAAATAATGCCTAGGGACACCCAACTTACAATTAATAACCCAAATATAACCCCCTAACTCATCTGGAAGTCCAATTCTGCAGCGAAGTAACAGAGCCTCCTCAAATATAATATTAATAACCAAAAATTGATCCTCAGCAAAAAGGGAGAATCTGGTTTCTCTATTAAACACTTAGCTCTTCAACAAGCCTAACTAGTTCCAGTCTAACATCAAACGATTGAGAACAAATAGCTGAGAATCAGGTTTTCAAACGGCTTAAACCTCCAACCGCAATATAAAGATGAGAATTCGAAGAACACAAACTAAATCAGTATTGCAGGAAGCCAAATAACAAACCATCATCAGAAGGGGATCAGAAATTAGTCCAGATTACTAGTCATTCTGAATTCAGGTACCAGACCCCAAACACCATCCTGCTGCATTTTATCCCAACTACCTGTACTGCAAAACCCCTTAAAAACCAATTGAGTTGTTCCAAATCAGATCAGCCAGGCAACCAGATTAGACTTCCTGGTGGCTTCCTACTTTGCCAGACAATCAATTACAAAGTTGCATTTTTTTTTTATAGGCTAACAGCTCAAGTAAAGGCAAAAGCAATACAGTAGCAAGAGTTCAACCCTAATGCTAGAAACAACAGCCAAACTAGCATCAGCAGCTGATGAGCAAAACAAAGCACTTACATAATTTTAAGAAAAACGATTACCCAAAAATCTCAGCTCATTTTCTTTCCTTTGAAGCTACTAATTCCAGGAATAGAAGTGTTTAGTATTTAAGAATGCAGGTTTCATATGCATCGCAATAATATTGTGCAGATAATAAACATTCATGTTGTTTCAAATAAAAAAAAAAAATCATGCATTGCATATTGTTAAGAGTGCAATATTATAGTAAATGGCAGGATAGAGATGGAAATAGAACTCAGACACAGTAGAAATTAAATTGAAGGGAAAAAAATGTCACCATTTGGCAGGACCATCATGAATCTCATTCAACATCCTTTAATCTGAAATATACTGTAAGAATGAAATTGTAAATTCATACTATTTGTCTAGCCTATTCTAACCTGCTGTCCCTCTCACCAAATTAGCTGAAGCCCAAGAAGAAATACTAAGCTTTTAACACACTCATTATTTTAGTATCTATCCTTTGGTAGGAATGCTAGCCAGTCAACACAATGAAATTAACTACCAATAAGGAGATAATCAATGTTTGCCTCTATCATAATATGATAGGACTTAATAAAGTATTATTACAATTAACAATCAAACTAGGAAGATTGAACTAAAGGATAATGATAACCATATTTTCATCTCTGTTAGTTATAAATCATGGCCTTACAAGGGGTTAGGAAGAGATCCCTGCAATATAACTAGGAAATACTATCGAATGTAGGAACTGGTAAATTTAAAAGACTACAATGATGTGCTTAAGATTCAATAATGAAAAGTTTGTAAGAGAAAAAAAATCCCAATCATTGGATTATATAGAACTTAAAGTTGATATATATTTCAATATGACCTCATCTCATTTTAAGAGCTGCAAACGATAGGTAAATTTTCCTAGATGACTAAATGAATTGCCTTCTCCCTATGTTTTCACCCATCTTCCTTATAAACGTAAGTTCACCTCCTCAAATTGAAGTTTTTTCTCGTTAACTTCAGTTCTAATCTCCTAAAAAATCAAGCACACTCAAATATTTCTAAGAAAAGCCCCCTTCAAAGTTTGTTAATTTTCGTCGCTAATTCATGTTTTTTTCTTTTTTTTTTGTAGTGGTTGTTGTGCAGCATATAAAGAGTAGGAGGAAGCTTGGAGTTTCAGAGGTTGATTTAATTTTAGACAACTACTTTTTCTACCACCAAACTTCAATTTATCCAAACTAAGTTGCTGCTGCAGTCTTTGAATTCAACATGACTGCACATGAACAATTAATATCTCCGGCTATTAATAGCTACCAGATATGGATTATACTTTTTCCCCATATTAAACCGACGGCATATTAATCTCAAAATACCAGATAAACATGGAGTTTCTTTGTTTAATAAAATAGTATCTACAACCATATCGATTAATGTTCTTTTGTGAAAGTAATACAACAATTACCTTTCCACCAAAAGCTGGAGGCAGTCTTCTAATTTGCCCAACATAAACAAACAAAGGAATGCAACATTGTTCTTCCCCTGCTCTTTTGCCAGAGAAGCCAGATTTGAAATCCCTTCTGCATCTCCTAAAGAAGAATATAGAAGCAATAGGCCACTCAAGTCTGCCGCTTCATACATTCCTCAACCATTTCTAACTGTAATTACATAATTCAGAATAAGAATAAAATTGAAATATGTGAAATATGAAAACAGGAATGTTCTTTAAAATGTAAATACACAAACGTGCTTAATTGCATAACTTATCTAACCCTAATAATAAACAGTTCAACATAAACAACTATAACTTAAGAATTCCCTTGGAGAGTTCCCCAATTAAAGAATAAAAAACATTATGCAAGTTTATGCCACCAATGAGATAGGAAAAGTACTACAAACAATTATTTTTGGCAATGAAAATATGCTGAACCCAAAAAATTAAGAGATCAAACATTGTAGTAGACTACCTTTCTAGCTGAAATAGCTAATTCTCCCAACTACTTCCACTTGGACTCCCTCTGCACTTCGATGGCAATATCCTACAAAAGAAAGACATAGATAATCAGATAGGGATGATCACGGGGAGGGGATTCCCCGGCCCCGGCGGGGACCCGCCCCGAATGGGGCGGGGAATCCCCGAATTTTCCCCCCGCAGGGGCGGGGACGGGGGGAAAAAAATCCCCGTTATAAAATCGGGGACGGGGACGGGGACGGGGAATGGGGTATCCGCCCCGTGGGGATCCCCGCCCCGCAAATTTTTTTTTTTTAATTTTAAAATATAATATTTTATAAATAATTATAATTAAAATTAAAATATAACTTAATTTTATTACTTAATTTTAAATTTATAAATGGTTAAAATTTATATTATGATTAATTTTAAATTTTTTATTTATTAAATGTTATATTTTAATTTTAATTATTTATAAAATATTATATTTTAAAATTAAAAAAATAAAAAATTCGGGGATGGGGATCCCCGCGGGGGACGGGGATCCCCGCGGGGCGGGGGGGATTTTCTCCCCGTTCTAGATTCGGGGACGGGGACGGGGAATCCCCGACCCCGCGCGGGGCAGGGAGTGGGGATGCAATCCCCGGCCCCGCCCCGTCCCGTGAGCATCCCTATAATCAGAGCAGAGACAAGGTTACTAATTCATGAAGAAGAAGGTTAAAGTACTAAAAGCTAGGACTATCCATTGAATACGATGAGAAACAAGGGCTATGATTGAACACACCTTAGCAATCTCCAATCTGCCAAGCTGTATAGCCAGCTTAAATTTGTAATCAGGATCTGTAGCTACCTCCAAAGCATTCTTTACCATACTGTGTGATTCCAAGAAACGAGCCATGTAGGCAATAAAAAAATTATATGCAAAAATTATGTTTAGTAGCAACAATGAAGCCCACTATGCTAGTGCAAAATTTCAGGACAATGATTAGAAATGAAATATATTCCAGTAGTCTGAGAAGCTAGCTGTGCAATTTGATAAGAGTTCCTCATCCCCATTGAATGACAAATATGTTAAAACACATAAAATAAAATGTGGGCATCATGCTACTAACTTAATGATGCAGATGCTAAAGTTAGCAAACCAATTTTTCAAGTCATATGTGAAATACAACCTTAATTCATTCAAATGACCATAAAGGCCTGTTGGAATTAAAATCACAATGAAACCTTATAAAAAGCTTAAAGCGACAAGTCAAATAAATGTACTAAAGCAGTTAACCAAACTGCACATGAAATATTTCCACAAGTATTTGCAGTTATCCAACATTCACCAAGCAATACAGAGTCATTACAAAAGGCCACTCATCAACCACACCCATTGTTTAGAAGACAATGGTAAACATCCATTACGCATTATTCAACAACAGGGAATGTTGTACTTACCTATTATGATGTTCTTTAGGAATGGAAGGTAAAATATCATTTGCTCTTTCCAGGTCTCCACGTGTTACAAGGGTCTTGTACTCAATTAGGCTTAGAAGTAGAGTGTACCCCATAACACTGCACAGCAATAAAACATAAGTCAGCAGAGGTTAATAATGAAAACACAAATAGCTTTTTTTTTAAAAAAAAATAAAAATAAAAAACTTACTCTTTGTTTATTAGATACACCCGACTCTAACTAGCAAGATAACCCAACAAGTACATTGGGCGGTTTAAATGATACATCGTGGTTACCTAAATTAATAGAATAAATAATCAAGGAAATAATCAAGGCAAGGCCACCAAATTGACATGACCTAACATATATGCAACTAAGAACATTCAGCTCACAGATGAAATATTTGACCTACCTCTCCTCCTACACAATAATTAAGCCTCCAAGACGAATTGTTGTAAATAAAGCAATCTCCAACCCACAAGCCAGTTCTGACATGTTCATTTGTTTCATGGAAAAGATTTAAGGCATCCTCAACACCTTGTCGAACAACTGCCAAAGTAAGCTAAATTCAAGAATCAAACTCAAGAAACAAGAAAATTCACCAGGAAGCAAAAATCAAATGCAAAGAAAAACAATACTTCGAGATTAAAAACAAACCTTAAGCAGAGTGAAGTTGGAGCAAAGGAATTGAAATTTTATGAAATGGTAACAAAAATGGAAGAACAACACAAGACAAACTGTCAGTGCACAAAATCCAAATTACAGAAAGCGAAAACACAAAACATAAAGAGAAATTCTAATCTAATCTACAATAAAAGAAAGGAAGGAGCAAAGCTTACGGTGGTCACACGCTCAAACGCCGTCTGGTTTGGCCAAAATTCACTCTGGAAGATCTTGGCATCCTCAACTCTGATCTTCCATTTGCCGACAAGTGACGACTGGAGAAAGGTACCTCGGACTTGCATCACGCCGCAAGTTGGCCGGTGCAGATCGTGTCGCCATTTACCGTCGTGACTCACCGAAGGAAAAAGAAAAGGCTTTGCTTTCTATGAGAAGGGAAATGGAGAATGGAGGAAGCAGAGAGATGGCAGCTCCAACTTAGAAAAAGAAAAGAAGGATTGGGCAAAGAGGTAATTAAATGATCCGGTTTTTCAAAAAAATTTTTCACATAAAGCAAAAAAAATAGAAATTATATTTATTTTTATCAATTTTTTTAAAAAAAATAAAAAAAATAAATTCTTCATTTTTTTAAAATAAAAAAGAGATTAAAAAATTAATAAAAAATATTTTTTAAATTTTCTAAATAATATTAATATATATATAAATATTTATATATATGCACATACATACGTATACATATACATATACATGTATATGTAGGTTTTTTGTATGTATATACATACATAAATATATGCATGTGTATGTATATATAATATATGCATACATACATACATACATATGGATATGTATATACACACATATATATGCATAGTCCAATAATAAAAAGGCAAAGCGTAAACTGGAAGATAAGACAGGCAAGCGTAATGTTCGATTGAAATGATGGGAACAGCATGTCCTGTCAGCCCACATCTATATGTGCAAACATACATACATATGTGTATGTGTATGTACATACATACATACATATATATATATATATATGTGTGTGTGTGTGTGTGCATATATTCACATACATATACATATACATATACATATATATATATATATATATATATATATATATATATATATATATATATATATATATATATATATGTGTGTGTGTGTGTGTGTGTGTGTGTATGTATGTATGTGTGTGTGTACACATACTTATACATGTATGTGTATATATATATACACACACACACACAAAATACTTAAGTTTTCCATCTGTTGATAAATAAATGTGTTTTCTATATTTTATACGGAAAATAAATACTCCAATTTTTTAAGAAAATAAAAAATAAAAAATTATTTTCTGTAAGTAAACGCACTCTAAGATTTTCAAAAGACAAAAATGCCTCTCCTTTTATTTGAATAATATCAAATAAATAAGGGATAATTTCATAAATATATTTACCTAGAGTTTTTTTTTATTTGTAACCATATATGTACACACATATTGAATACATATTAATCATAAGAAATTACTTTTATAATTAATATATATCCAAGATTATTAAAATCCTAAAAGTGGTTATGCATTTTAAATCGATGTGATTTAATCAGAATTTACACTGAGAGGTTTCAGACTACTAAAAAAATAATTAAAGAAAATCTATTCTTATTAGCAATGAGGTAATAAACTTAATTTTTTAATTATATAATTTTGAGTTTAAATGTTAATTTTATAAATATTCGAAAAAAATTGAATTTCGATACAAATTCATATGCATAGTATATATATATATATATATATAACATTATAATACTTATTAAAATCAATAATCATAGTAAAAAAAATTTAAAAAAATTAATTTCAAAATAAAAAATTTATATAATATAAAACATTTAGCAACTAAATTAGCGACAAAATAAGTTTCGTCGCTAATTTAGTTGCAGCCATTCATTACAGTCAATAATTAGCGAATGTTTTTATTTTTTCATTGCTAAACTTATCCCCAAGTTGAACAAATACATTTTCATGTCTGAAATGTAAAACGGTCGCTAAATAGTGACGAAAAAAATGCCATCGCTAAATTTCGTCACTAATTCAGGTTTTTTTTGTAGTGGTTGTGTGGTCGGCCATTCAAAGCCAAAACTCCAGAAATCCATTCCATTCTCTCCCTAAAATTCCATTCTAAAAATCGATTCCAAAGGATTTTAAGAAGGATTAAGAAACCTAATTTAGTTTTCAACAAAAATGAGCTATATAAGTGAATAAGAACTTAATTGATCCTTCTAATTTGATTAAATTAAATCACATGCATGTGATTGATACAGTTATTGAAAAATGTTGCCTTGGTAGTATAAATGGTATGATTTTGTGAATTAGATGTTTAAATATCCATGAAAGAGGAGTTTATGGAGGAAAGCTCAAAATTGACAAATTCTAGTTTAGGATCCATAGTACTTACAGAGAATGTTTTGGGTATATCTTGAGTTATAGATATCCAATTGGGATGATTCAAATTAGAGAATAAACTAGACTTATAAACCTAAAATTAATATAAAAATTTTGGAACTGATTCTTTATCTAAGAGTTCTAAATTTAGTTCAAAGTGGAGTGGAAGTTACTGCCCTGTTATTCTTAGAAGTCTATAGTATTTTAGAGATTATTGATTCATAAGTATAAATGGAATGATTTTTAATGATATGAAAACTAGATACATAGGGAAACAAAGGGATTATTTGCCTAAAAACCACGTTTGCTATGCCTAAAATCCTGTACAAGTTGAACTTGGGAAACCTATCTGCTGAATTCTAGATTTTAACATCAACTTGATTGGATTGGTCGGGTTACTATCTCTTTTCCAATCCAAATGCACCCAACTTGACTATATTGAGTGCCAATCTAGCCAAATACCTTGTATTCTATCCCCAAAAGTTGTCGAAACTCACCTAAAAGCTACCGAACTCCATCCAAACCTTTTTAAAAGTTAATGGAACCTTGTGAACATATCTTTAAGGGTGGAATAAGACTTATTATGAGCATATATTGTGTATACCATCATGAATTCAATTAGGAATCATTGGGAAAAAATAATCATAAGAATGTTGGTGAGTATCATGTGTTTTAATGTTCCCGAATTTGAATTGAACATTTTTGGATGTTCACCAAATTGAGCAAGCACCTTTTATGGTCAAAATATGATATAATAAATATGAAATGAGTGATTTAAAGTATGAAGTTAGTAAAGGCATGAAAAAGGAACTATGAGTGCAAGCATAGTTTTTATTACATTTTGGTTAATTGTAACCTTAGTGTATACGTTGTTGAGTTATCTTGAATGTTTAGGTGTAATCAAATATAAGCATTACATTGATTGTAATATATTGATTATGTGATATGATTTCAAGCAATTCATACATAAGTAATCATGAATGCATTTAAATAACTGTTATTTGTAGTTGGTGATTTGATGAATAATTTAATAACTGCTATTTGTTTTCTAATTTTGGATCGTTGTTTATTCACTTTTCATAGCTTCAATTTTTAATTGTCTGTTCCTGTTGATGATTTGAACCACTTGCTAGATTAGAATGAATTTTTGATACATTTGAAATTGGAATAAATTTTCTTTATTTTCTTTGCAATGGAATAAATTTTTGATAAATTTGAAATTGGATGAAAATTATGGTCCAAATCAAATGCCATTTTCCACTTTTAGAAAAATTGAATTCTTAAGAACTTTGTAACTTGATGCATTAGAAATTTGCAGCATAGGTTTCTGGTCTAATTTGCTTGGCATTATGTCTAGTCAAGTTCTCAAATAATTCCCTTTCGATATTGTAAAGACTTGCAATCTGGTTAGACCATGACTCACTGAATTTCCCTATTCTTAGGTGAATGCTGATAACAAAAAGCTCTCTGTAATCTAGTGTACGTACTTGATTTGTGTTGTCAAGATATGAATCTGTATTGCTATGTCTTGGCACAGAAAAGTAAAACTTTTATGATGGAGGTTGCTAGATGTAACATGAAGCCTTACATGTAGAACAATGTAACTAGATATCACTATAAGAAAATTAGCAAATAGCAACAGAAATTAGCAACCGAATTTTTTGAATTTCCGTTGCTATTAAAAATTAGCAACGGAACATTCGGTTGCAAATTTAACAGTTAGCATTTTTTGCAAAAAAATTAATTTTCGTTGCTGGATTTTAATTTTCGTTGCTATTTTTACCAACAGAATTATAATTTTTGTTGCTATATTTAACAACCGAAATCAATTTTCGTTGCAAAATTCAGCCAGTATTATAAAAAAATTGCGACGAAATTATCGTCGTTATTCCATCACTAAATTATTGTTAATTTTTCACACAAAATTTATGCGAAAACCTACAGGTAACATGATTAAAGTTCATCCCTCATCCTCACATAAGAGGGAGAAAAGGGAGCAGTAAAAGAAGCAAATGACAAAAAAGCAGTTGAAGAAAACTGAATATGTAGAAGGCAAGCATATTAAATAGTTCATGTTAAATTTAAAAATAAATGTTCATGAAATTATAATCTATGCAGCAAGATGTCTTCCCAATGGTACCTTCAATGCGTTCCACAGATTTCTTTTGATGATGTTCTACATTATCAACTGCAATTTCTATGTTTTTGGAAGTAACGTGTATTAATTAGCAAGTTACCTAGAATAACTTATTCTTGGTGCATCTATAAAATAATTCCACTAGGAATTCTAAGGTTGACAGAAATTTCATATGCAAATCATTCACCTTCAGCACAACTTCAAAGAAAATGAGCCAACACTAATTGCACACTAAGTTTACCTGCATTCGAGAGCCTAGTAACTTCAGCTTCAGCATTTCTTATAAATTCATCCTTGTCTCTCATATATCGGTTTAGTCGATCCTTCAATATCTATGCAAGCTTTTCCTCTCTTTCCTTTTGAACAACCTGTGGTAAACAAGCATAGCACCAATTAAAAATAGAACCCGATTTAGTTGATTAGTAGATCATTCAACGTGAATGTCATAGGAAAAAGAAAAACCCATGATATATCATCCTTCGCTTAGCTATTTAAATATCCATAAGCAACATGTACCCTACAGAAGAAAACAAAGTTGTTTTCTATATAATGAAATATAGTTTAATGGAAATTCCAAGAAAAATGTACTTAAAAACTCTTGGGATTTCATGGCTGATGTAGAGATTGAGATAGAAAAAGAAACCAAACAGAGTTATACCAAATGGAATATAAACTTTGGAAGAAGAAAACAGATCATGATAGAAAATGGAATGCAAACTTAGTATTGCAGCTGGAATCAAAAAATATCAAAGATTTCATAACAAACCAATAAAATATTAGCCAAGTAAGAAGTAGCACAAAGCATTACTATTGAGATATCACAGCAACAGATATGTGAAATCAAAGAAGAAATGGAACAACTTATCAATTATTACAAATCTAAATTCCACCATTTATACAAAAATTAAAGAGGAAATTTTTGATACTTCAGAATTAAAAAACTAAGGGAGTTGCTCAAACTATTAACATACCTGCTATTGATTTTTTTTTTGTAACAAAAAATAGCTTTATGCATTTAAGAATTACATATTTACCAACAACTTCCTCACATTCACGTGAATTATAAAACCAAATACCATTAACTTCTTTGGAAGCATTTCGGTACAATAGATATGGCACTTGAACTTCATGCTCAAAATCTCCGAACATATTCTCCACTAGGTATTTTGTTCATACAAATCAGAAAAAGAAAAAATATATCCATAATTCAAATGACATAAATAAATAAGGCATGCATAATTCAAATTTTATATTTGAAAATATGTTTACAAGAGCTCGCAGTTTTGTCTATCAAAAAACTAAAAAAAAAAGGAAAACTATTTGCCAAAATCATCTCAGATCATTCCACTACGTACTATTTATGCATTCCATAACTACTAATCCAATATAAAGTGAGTCTTATGCCTAAAAATGGAAGAGTGGAATTATCAATTAAAACTTTTATCAGTCCTTTCTAACATTAAACAACAATATAATTAAAGTGAAATTGGAAAATATTAATTTTGGCATGAACAAAAATGATTAGTTATTATTTGTAAATCCTTCCAATACCTTTCTTCACGCTGTAGCCTGAAGACTTCAGAAATGGTACCATTTTAGATTCAATTTCATCATACTTGTAAAGAAAGGACAGAAACAAAAATAAAAAAAGAACTAACAAAGAATATATCTTCATGCACATTATATTTCATGACCATAAGTTATAACACACAGCTGTATGTGAATGCATCAAAGTCAACCGAAGAATTTTGAACATTTATACAGCACAAAGTACATAAAAACATAAATACCTATGAGAAATAGAGAAGACCATCAAAAGCCAGAAGCAAGAACCCAGAAAGAATAAATAAAAGAAAAAAAAAGGAAGTACAAACTTACCAGTACACCAATATCAGCTTGAGATGCCCCACTAATCATATTTGGAACATAACTTTTGTGACCCTGAAGATGCAACAAAAGCAATATCAGCTTGTCACATTTATCCTTCAAACGAGCCTCAATCTCATGGGAAAGAGACATCTGATATTTTGCCATTTTCTACAAATACAGAGTGAATATCAGTTCATTTAATACAAAAGACAAAAAGAATTTGCTTGAAAATTAAACATGACATCTAGAAAATTAAACAGAATATGGATATGTTTCTTCTGTCATGGGATAACATACCATTGTTAATGGCATTTGCTGGAGCTGAGTTTGCCATAAATAAGCAGGTGTTATTCTAAGAAAGCGATTGGAATCATTATCCATGCTCCATCCATAAAGAATCAGTCTACCAGTAAACACCATCACACTGGCCAAATCTGATGGATCAACCCATACTTGGTTCATGGGTGAATTGGTCTCACTAGAAAATTAAAAATTTTTGCCTACATCAAATTCATTAATTTTTTTATCAACACAGCAATGATAATCAATTAATCACCACATTACCTTTTTTTTTAAACTGCCTTATGCTACATTTTTATACTGGTTTTATCTATGAAAGTTTTATAGATCAAGTCCCTAAGCAAATCAAATCATGCAGATATGCAAAGCAACTATGATGTACATAAAATTTATGTCACAGTATACAATATGATCACATACAAAGCTATCCAGTATACTATATTCCAAACCTAAATCTATACTAAGTATTAACAACTGCTAAATTGGTAAGAAACTAGGGAAGACCAGGCTCACCACATAATGCATCTGGCTCGAATGACTTGGCTGAATCACCATTGTAAACTCCAAGAATAGCTCTCTCCCTACTTGTTTTAGACGTTATATTGGCACTTTTTTGGGCTCCATCAATGTTGATGAAGATAAGAACTCATACAAATAATGATATTGCAAGAGTTAAAATAGTATACTTTAATCTGCTCAGCACAGGCTTAACCTATTTATCAAGTAGAAATAAAAAAGGCACTAGTTTTAGTACATGTATAAAGTAGCTAACCATGATCAAAACAATGGGAAAGATTGAATCTTTATGACATAACATCCTTACTGAAAATGACCCCAGAAGACAGTCCCGTGCTAGAACTTCAGTAGTCTTCATCCATATCTGTTCAGCAATCTCATTTTAGATATGCAGATTTTGGCAATAGTTCCAAAACAGCAAGGCAAATGCACATTCTCAACATTGATGGAAAATGTTTATTTAAGTTGCTTTATACAAAATAAAACTTGAATTTTGAACAAGCCAACAAAGCCAATATGAATGAATCCATCTGGGATTTTCTCCAGTTTAGTGAGATGTCCCAGGTCATAAGCAATTGTAATGGAGATTGGTGAACGTGACATTAGCAAAATTTCTTAAAACTGCTAATAGTTTGAGATACAATCAAAAGATCATCAACATTCATCCAATTCATAATAAAAAAATAAAGCTCAAAAACACCACATACAAGTATCTATGCAGAATAAAATATGAGAAAGGAGAATCAATTTCATTTACCTGACCATCGTACCATCCCGTCTTTTCATCTGCAACAAAAGAAGAGGGATGTTAAAATCCTGCCTTTTCAATCAAACAAAACTTAAAAAACAGAAAAGGGAAAAAATTCAATCCCATGGTTGAAAATTAAGAATAAACAAAAAAAAATTACACTCAACCATAGCACTGAGCAAACAATTCCCGACTTAAGCCCAACCAAGGTACATTCTGAGCATGGCAAGACTAACCACAAGTATTCCACTCGATAAACCTGCAATAATTGGCTTTAATGGCTCTAATTCTGACCTCATAGAACCGAACCAGGCAACGGGCAGGCTGACAAAGAGGGAAAAAGAAGCACCGGTGACGAAGAGACGAGAACAATACTCAACGATATCACCGATGGCCCAGGAAAAGGGGAAGGAAGTGGAGAGATTTTGGTACTCGTTAAAAGATAACAGTATAAAGTGAGCGAAAAATCATGTCAACAAAGTTAATCCAAAATAAATAACAAGTAGGTATATCACGCAAACTAATGGATATGTAACCTTAATAACTGATTTAGCCATTCATCTTTTAATTGATTATAAGTATGATTCCCTAATAGATAAAATCTAAAAAATCAATCTCATAAAACCAAACCAGGAATCTAAGAAATGTTAGGGTTTCAATATGAATACTGCCTTATACATTTAAGTAAGAATGCCAAAAAAAATCAAAAAAAATTTATTATAGATGGATAACCAAAAAAAAAAATCCCTCACTCCATAAATGGATTCACAGCACAAAAAATACCAAGAATGAGAGCAAGAAATGTAATTGTTGATTGGAAAACAAGAGAAGCCAAAATTTACGAGTAAATTACCTCAGATCTCACTCAAATCATACATAAAAACACAAATAAAAGGCTATAGGGTAGTGGTGAGAGGTTGTGCATCAATGGAGTTTGAATAGAGAGAGATGGAGGATTCTCTGGAACTGATGGAAAAGATAAAGGCAAATAAAAGAGAGGGGGTGAAATTTGATACTTAGGGCCAATTTATGGCTAGGGCAAAAAATAACAAAATTACTTAAATATCTCTCATTTTCCAACGAAATATAAATTTCGTTGCTATTTTAGCAACAAAAAATATATTCGGTTGCAATGTAGCAACGAAATTTAAATTCTGTTGCTATTTTAGCAACCGAAATAAATTCGGTTGCTATTTTTCATTGAATATGAAAAATAGCAATAGAATTCTATTTTGGTTGCTAAATAGCAACTAAAATATATTTCGGTTGCTATTTTAGCAACCAAAAATAAATTTTATTGCTATTTAGCAACCGAATTATTTTCCGTTGCTAAAATAGCAATGAAAAGTATATTCCGTTGCTAAATTAGCAACGAAAAGCATATTCCGTTGTTATTTTTCATTCCAAATTTCTTTCGCCATCTATTGGTGCCTTAATTAGCAACAGAATAGTGATTCCGTTGCTAATTTTCGTTGCTAAATTTTGGCACAAAAAATTCCCTCCACTTTTAGCAATGGAAGATAACCAAATATTTTTCCGTTGCTAAATCTACAAAGTTTAACCAATTTTATCAATGGAATTGGTTTTTCGTTACTAATTTAGCAACAAAATCATTTTTGTTGCTATTTTCAGATTTTCTTGTAGTGTATGTAGCTCGTAGTGGGCTTAATTTTATGTAAGATAAAAGTTTCAAGTTGTAAGCTGGGCTGGTTGATTTTGTAGATGTTTTTAAAATGACCATACTGTAAAAAATATTGGAACATGTTATGTTCAACTGACTGACTCCATCAGCTTTCTAAGTCCATTTTTTTCTAGAAACAATTGTACTGTGCAAAGACTGAAGATACCTAGAAAATAATGCAATTGGATAAAAAATGTGGGATCACTGTTGCCTCATGTTTTTTTATTTTTCGTTTTCTTGTTGTTCCTTAACATACTTTTATTGTCTTCCAGAGTATACAAATTTTAGATTGTAAATATGGAAAAAAGAAAATTTCGATAGATATTTAATGAGATATTTTTCTTCTTTCATTATTATACTTTAGTTCATCTATTTCTTCTCATCTTATACCTTTCCATTTCCTACAAAATTTTTCAGAAGGCCCAACAAGTAGAAAAGCATCTATTCAGAGATATCTTGAGAAGCCAAAAGACAGGTATCTTAAATTGTTCATATCCTATTTCTATAATTTCCAGTTAGTATAATTTAAATTTGGAGATGATATTTTGGTTATGCGACTGCCAATGGTTCTCTCAAGGTTCTTTTAAATAACTATATTTTCTACTTTGTAACTTGAAATTCAGTGAGTTGGCTTTCTCATTTATTTTTCATTTGCAATTGGTGGAGAAGTAAAGATTTGTTGAGTTTATTGATGCTCTTTGCAGTAAGCTCCACTATTTCGATGAATCGGAGAATGTAAGGTTTGAATGCTATCTCTACCTAGTTTACTATGTTAGAGATACGAAAAACAGAGCTAAACAGAGGAGAAGATAAAATACTTTGGCTTATAGATTAACAATATTCTGAACACTATTTATAGGCATGCAAAAGTGACCTTTTGACATCTACCATACAAGTTACAAATAATACTTAATAACCACACATATTAACTATACACGTTACACTCATTACACACACATATGTTACACACTAAGTGAAGTAAAATATAATTACTGCAAGTTTACTTCTCAACACCCCCTCTTAAACTTGTAATCTAACAACTCCAAGTATAGCTCTTAATCTGCAGAAATCTTCAAATTTCAGAGCTTTAGTAAAAATATCAGCAACCTGGTCTTTATAAATTACATACTTAAGCTGAATCTCCTTTTTCCCAATGCATTCTCGGATGAAATGATACTTGGTGTCTATATGCTTGCTTCTCTCATGAAAAATTGGATTTTTTTCCAAAGCAATAGCCAATTTGTTATCAACCAAAATATCAGTAGGTCTATCTTGCTCAAACTTCAAAACTTTTAATAACCTCCTTAGCCAAATAGCATGATAAACGCAAGAAGCAGCTGCAACATACTCAGCTTCACAAGTTAAAATAGTAACAACTGATTGTTTCTTAGAACTCCAAGCAAACATAGCATTGCCTAGGAAGAAAACAAAACCACTAGTACTTTTACGATCATTAACATCTCCACCCCAGTCACTGTCGCTAAACCTATACAATCTGAAATTATTTGCAGTCATATAAGACTAACCATAATCCAATGTTCCTTTAACATACTAAAGAATTCTCTTGGCTACCTCATGTGAGTCAATGTTGGAGCTTCCATATAACAACTAATAATGCAAACTCCATACAAAATATATGGCCTTTTACATGTTAAAAACCGCAGCCTTCCAACCAATCTCTGAAAATAGTGTTGCATTTACCTCCTCAGCACCATCAAACTTAGAAAGTTTGATGCCACATTCCACAGGTGTAGCAACCAAATTAATTTTATCCATATTGAATTCGTTCAAGATTGCTTCTGTATAATTCTTTTGAGACATAAAAATCCCTTCTTCATGCTGCTTCACTTCAATTCCAAGATAATAAGACATAAGCCCTAAATCATTCATCTCAAATTTCTCAGTCATTTGTTTTTTGAATTCTTCAAACATCGTCAGATTGCTACCTGTGAAAATCAAATCATCAACATATAAACAAACATACATAATTCCTCTATTTTTATTCTCCTTAACATACAAAGCATGTTCATAAGGACACTTTGAAAAACAATTTCGCTGAAAATATTCATCAATGCAGGTATACCAGACCCTTGGAGCCTGCTTAAGACCATATAGAGCTTTCTTCAACTTCAACACCTTGTCTTCTTGACCTTCAACAACATAATCGAATGGTTGCTCCACATAAACTTCTTCATCTAAAGTTCCATTTAGGAAAGCTGATTTTACATCAATCTGGAAAATCTTCCATCTTTGTTGAGCCGCTAAGGAGATAATTAGCTGGATAGTCTTTAAACGAGCCATTGGAGCAAAAACTTCATCATAATCAATGCCAGCCCTTTGAGTGAAACCCTTCGCAACAAGCCAAGCTTTGTACTTCTTTACCTCTCCTTTAGCATTTTTCTTCACTTTGTAAATCCACTTTACTGCGACAGGCTGTTTTCCTTCAGGAAGTGTTGCCAATTGCCATGTACCATTTTTTCAATGGCTTTTATTTCTTCATTCATAGCTAACCTCCACCTTTTATCTTTGATAGCTTCCTTAAAAATCACTGGTTTTGTATCTACAAATAAACAAAATAAAGTGGAAATTTCTGCTGTTGCATCATCCAGTTCATCCAAACTTCTCATACGAGGTGTGCCTTCAAACAAGCTTTGAGGAGACAACGTGTCTTGATCTGTTTGAGCTGTATGAGGAGGACTTTGTGGTGTAGCAACATCAACAACTGGGTCTTGAGATGATTCTGCAACCAAAAAATCAGTAAAGTAAGGAAGAAAATTATAATTTTCATCTTGAGACACATTCCACTCCCAAGAGCCATCTTTATCAAACTCCACATCTCCGCTTATTGCCATTCCGAAGATTATAAAATTTGTAGCCCTTCGTATTCTTTGCATAGCCAATGAAGACAAGTTTCTCACTTTTATCATCCAATTTGCTTCTTGTCTCATCAGGTACATAAACATAACCAATACTACCAAACACTCTCAAAAGAGAAATATTTGGTTTCTTTCCACTCCAAGCTTCTTGTGGAGTAAGTTGCATTAATTTCTTTGTGCCTCAACCCAAAACTCTTTTGGCATTCTTTACCATTTAAGCATACTTCAAGCCATGTTAAGAATAGTTCTATTTTTTCGCTCCACTACACCATTTTATTGCTGTGATCTTGGGACAGTCAAAGAGTGTCAAACACCAAGATAATCACATAATTGATTAAACTTATCTGATGTGAACTCCCCCCTTTGATCAGTCTAAATATCTTTAAGTAAATAGCCATTATCATTCTCAACATGAGCTTTGAATTGCTTGAAAACTCCAAATGTTGCAGCTTTGTCTTTCAAGAAATAAACCCATGTTTTTCGAGAATAATCATCAATAAACAGTAAAAAATACCTATTCTTGCCATATGAACTTTGTTTAAAAGGACCACACAAATCTGCATGCACCAATTCAAGTGGCTGCGAGGCTCAAGAGAAAGACTTTCTTGGAAAACTTTTCCTGGCCTGCTTACCATACACACAACCTTCACAAACTTGATTTTGATGATTTATGGAGGGCAAACCATGTACCAACGTCTTCTTGGACAACAACTCCAATCTACCAAAATTCAAGTGACCCATTCGAAGATGCCACAGCCAAGATTGATTATGTGCAATAGCTTTTAAACACTTGGGACTATCTTTGTTGATCAACAATTTAAACATATCATTTTTGGATAATGACACCTTTGCTATCACACTTCCTTTTCCATCACTCATAATCAGTCCATTCTTGCTCATCACTATCTGATACCCTTTGTCTAAAAGTTGCCCAATACTAAAAATATTTATTTTCAAAGCTGGAACATAATATGCATGAGAAATAAATTGATGATCTCCATTTTTTAATCTAATAAGAATATCTCCTCTGCCCATGACTGGAACTGTTCTTTTATCACCGAAAGAAATACTACTTTTAACATATTCATCAAGACTACAAAATAGAGTTTTATTACCAGTCATGTGATTACTAGCTCTTGAATCAAGATACCAAAAATCTTGATTCCTTTCTTCATCTCCATTGCAGGTCAGCAACAAAGTGGACTCTTCATCTTCTTCGACCTCAACAAAATTTGCTTCTTCATTTTTTCTTGATTCACACTGTGCAGCAAAGTGTCCATTGTAACGCCCTTAATGGAACCTTAACGGAACAGTTCACTTCGATACGAACTTATACGATTTGCTTGAAATTTTTTTTAACACCGATAATCAATCTTATGCAAACACAAGTCATTGAAAATTCAAGCAGCATAACGGCTACCTACTTAATGACCCCCTGAAAATCAAACAATACACAGCCTCCAAGAGGCACACTAATTTATCATATTCAACAGATACATAACATTCCATAAATCACATACCAATCATAATCATTTACTGACATAACAAAAATTACTATTAATAAAATAATAATCCAAAATACAGTCAAGTCTTACTATCCTTAGATGAGTATATACATGCCAAAAATACTTAAAAGTCTAGATAATACTTTTCTTCAAGCTTCACTCCGCTGTGTACTATACTCCAACTTATCTTCAGAACCTGCACGCAGTAAAAACTACGTGTTGAGCACTAGATATGCTCAGTGATGACAACCAATCCTAGAATTTTCAAATTAAGCATAATTATCATATTTATGCTAATTTTTACGTTAACTTGTCAATTCTTATTTTGTCTTTTCAACATTTCTTTTAATAATTTTGACAGTATTTTCAATTCATTATTAACATTTTTGGCACGCTTGTTACTTTGGTTCTAAATAGTTCAATCTACTTCAAATCATTTTTTTTAGTAATTTCAATTGCAAAAGTTATGTTACTTTTCTTACTTGACGTAACTTTGACTTTTTCTATTCGATTTCTTATTTAATTAGATCAATACAAATATTAATTTTTTGATGGTTTACATTATTATTTGTCACTGTAATCGCAAATTTTCTATTCACTACTTGATTTCTTCATTAATCACATTTTACCCTTTTTATTAGCAAATCCACAATTTTGCTGTTTATTTATTTATATCAATTTAGCCTTTTGATTTATTTATCAAAAGATAATTATTAATACTTTAACATTTATTACCTAGTAATATTATTACTTAGCAACTTTGCAAAATAGTCATTTATGGACTTTTATTATAACTTTAACTTTATTTTACAAATTTTCATTTTCAAAACAGTAATTGGTATACAATATACCAATTGATCTTTCTTATAACTATTTCATTTCTGACTTTATTTATTGCAAAATGACTAATTATTATTAATAAGTTTATTTTTACTTTTTAAACTAATAGTCGATGTACATTACATCAATTTACAATTACTTTGTCATTTTTATGAAAAATTACATTTTATTCCCTGTTGGACGCAAAACTTCCTTTTTAAACAGTTTAGCTATCAAATAACTATTTTATCTTTATTTAAGCAATTCTTACTTAATTTGCTTACTTTTTTATACTTTTGAGAAAAATTACTATTTTGCCCCTACACTTTCTTTTTCTTTCACTTTAGTCCTTTTTTTCACTCTTTATTCACACTTATCATTATTTTTTCACATTTTTATCAATTTACTTCCATTATGCCCCTAGTATAGACCCGACAGAAACTTTCAGACCGAATACACTGAACATGGACCCCATGGGCCCCACTAAAAGAGAAATGATTCCCAAGGAATCATTCCCATAATACTGCACTTTTCACTTTCACTTTACACTTAAGTTATGGAGATCAAAGATCCTATCCATAGCAAAGCAAGTCGCCATGACTTGCACCGCGGTAAAGAGTGTTCCTATGGCTAGCCAACTATATCCAGAACTAGGTTTTACTACAAAACTAATTCTAAGGGTACAGTAAAATATTACCTTATTAACCTTTTTAATTTCTAAAAAATTCAAAGGTTGACTTTTTATTTCTTTCATTTTTCCTTAAACATTACACTTTGTCAATCGCATTCTTTCTTTTTTTTAGTGCTACTGACCAGATAATAACTTTTTCCTTTCGATTACTTTTTCTTTCCAATTACTTTTGCGTGAATTATTTTACAATAATTCACTATAAACATTTATTATTCTTCCAATTTTTAATTAATTATTTTCTCAATATTTTTTTTCATATTTTGTGAAGTATGTTAGGTTAATTCACTATTTTTCTTTCTTGGTACTTATTGAATTATTTTCTTATAATTCAAAAAATTTACTTTTACAGCCATTTTATTTACTTTTAGACTTTTAGCTAATTCCTTAGTTTTTCGGTCTGAATTTACGATTATTCGAAAATTGCAATACTTTATACGGATTGTGAATTATTTATAATAATTCACCATTTTATTCGAATTATAAATTATTTTGTAATAATTCAATACGGTTACTTAACTTGCTATATTTTTTTTCTTAAATTCGTCATTTGACTTTTTCATTTTCTTTATAGGAATTTTAATGTCCCAAAAGTGACCCTAGTCAAATTGCAGGATTTAATGACTAATTCTTGGATTGGGACTAAATTAAATATGTAAAGTATTTAATATAAAAATTGTTTAAGGGTATGATTGAGGGAAAAAAATAAATATAAGTTATGGGTTGATTTCCTACAGATTAACTTGTGTGGGGTAATCTTTTGTTATATGTAAATATTGGAGGGTTGAATTGGGATTTTTGGGCCAAATAATTGAGGAAAGAGAGATAAACAAAAAACAAAAAAGGGAAGGAGAATCGGGGAGAGAGGGAGAGTGAGGGAGGAGCCAGTTCCCGCTGGTCGGAGGCGCTGCGCGTTGCCGGTAGCCACCTCATCGCTGCCGCCCTCCGATCGTCTCTCTCTCCACCAGCCACGGCATCTAACGTCTTTCCTCTTCACCTTCCCCATTTCTCTCTCCTTGCAGAAGCTTCCTCCTTTAGTTCCGACGGGTCACGGCGACAGATGGTGGTACGACCACCATCGGAGAACTGCCAGCGACGGATCGATCCTTTCCATGTCCTCCTTTTTCTCTCAATCACCGGCGTTAGGGAGATCGAAAGTGTGGTGGCCACTACCTTCCAGCGTGTTTTCCGGCGTCTTGAGATGGCGGTAAGGGGCGTGACCACCGCCGGCAAGCTTGAGGTGGCGTGAACTCCATTCCGGCACTGACCGTGCATCTCCGGTGAGGCTCCGGCAAATCACCGATGATCGGTCCGGCGAGGACTGAAACAGGCAGTTTGAAGCTAATTTCTTCTATATAGGTATGGGATACTGAAATTACTCCCTCAATTTAGTTAAATAAATCTTGAATTTTAATGAGACATTTATTGTATGTTTAGTATAAATGTTTGCTTATGTGTGTGTAAATTGATAGAATTCAGGAGTTTAAGTTAATTGAATGGTTATTATGAAATTTTTATGGGATGATTTCAAGGCTTACGAATTGTTAGCATAAGGAAAAGAAATGTTGGAGATGAAAAAGGAACGAATAACTCAATTGAAGAAGTTGTACATTGTCTAATTGAGTCATTGATTTAGTTTTGTTATTGGATATGATTGAACTTAGGGTAAAAAGGGGTCGATATTAATAAATATTAATGGCATGTAAGAGTTATTGATAGATTTTTGAAACTCTTAGTTGATAGTGAATTTAAGATGTAATTTTATTAGGATTTCAAGTAAAATTTATGATATGGGTATAAATAATTGTAGTATTGCATGTTTTAAACCTATCCAAAGGGGGCATGAAATTGGAAAATGGTATATATATATATATATACATGCATGTATGATTATGACGTATGCCTAGATGTTCAATTAGCTTATACCTAATATTGAGAAATGATATTATGAGATATAGTATGATGACAATTGCATTGACTTGATAAATGTATTAATTGAGTACGAATGGAAGATGATATAAGCAAGTATAAAGGGGCGTGGAAAATAGCTTTGATGTATCAGAAAGGTACGCTCTCATGCAATGGTGGTATGCTTGATGTGATATCACATACACGAGTAAGTTATACGTGTTTAATAAGTTATTCATGTGTATTTTGACAAATATCATATTATAGTGCTTGAGTAAGTATGACTGTATGATATATACTCAACCTGTTTTTAAATCATAATGCATGTTTTTGGAATAATTTATTATTAAGAAAGAAAGGTATATAGAATATAAGATAACCTCATTTTATACAATAATGGGCATAATTAATAAATGAAGTTCGATTTTGGTTATTATGAAATGAGGTACACTGATGTTTTCATATGTGTAATAGCATGGTTATGCACTTGTGGTGCCATCGATTTTTGTACTAATGTATATAACTACAGTGACATGTGTTCATTCATGGAAATCTTGCTGAAGAATCGTATGCAGTACTATACCAGATTGTATTTCTTTTTATGTAATTATTTATAAGAGACTATATAAGTATTATATGATTTGCGTATGTATGTATTGTGCACTAGAGAAGGTACATCCTTTATATGATATTTAGGCTCTTTTAGGTTTTATCTCTCTATAAATTATCTTGCATAACTATGTGATTATTTGATGCAAGTATAACATGCTTAAAGGTTATGTTGGGTGATTGGCATAATTAAAGTTCGTAAAGGTATAAATCTAAATCAAAAAGTATGTGAGAGGCATGGTTAAATGACAGATTCCTCCATGTTTGCAATATGTAAAGCTTTTATTTCTATAAAGTAGTAATTTAAATGCATTTTGTGCTTGATTCGATATTTTAACCTTGTATTGGCAAGATTTAGAATTGGTTACATGCTTCTGGAGATTTGATTTTATTATGTGTATACATATACATCGATATTGGTTGTCAGGCCATGTTATGCCTAAATGATATTTAAAGCTTTTGGAAAGGAAGTTATGTATCTGTTAGCCTGCAGTCATAGTTCAGTCGTGGATTGAATAGGCGCCTATAGGGATATTGCAGTTGCTTCTGTTGACCCTGTTTGGGTCTTAGTCCTTCGTGAACTTCTGATTGTCCTGATTGGACCATTGTTTGATCCCATGGGGATCCTCTGTTTGATATCTTCGGATATCCTCTATTTGATATCTTCGGATATCCTCTGATCCCGTTATCCACTTTTAGAACTTAGGCAGGCTAATTTCAATATAGTATAAGAAATCTAAACTACCAGTGCATGTCTTGTATCTCATTTGTATTTGGGATTTGCAATGGTATGCATATGAAATTTCGAGTAGGTTTTAACTCTGTAAAGATGTTTCTTAGCATTTTATCTTTTTGATAAATAGAGGCCATGTGATAAATTAACCTTTATTTAGTATTTCAAGTCATTTCTTACTTGCTTTCTGATGTTTTTCTTGAATATGGTGTATCTATGGATGGTGGTTTAATTACTACATTTATATATGTATATGGACACTGATGTGTTTTTGGAAGATTAGTTATAGCTGGATTTATAAGATATACACTACGAGTTGTGCATGGCAATGCTTTTAGGTATGATTATATGTTTTGCTTGACTTTGAGAAATTGATATGTGATAATTCACTTATATATGTGATCGAACGATTTAATATTGATTTATAAGGAAATAAAAGTGAAACTAACATGTGCATTGGTAATAGCTATGTGGATAATGAAGAAATGGTTTTTAACAAGGTAACTGGTAAGGTTGTAAGAATTATCCAAAATTTGTATACTATCAGCACAATATATATATATATATATATATATAAAAGAATATTATTTATTACAATTGCTATACGTATTTGTGGTATATCTTAGTGCTTAGGCAGTAATTGTTGATCCTTATAGGAAATTTCTTCTATAAAATATTTGTCGTTCCCTACTAAGCTTTATAGCTTAGCACGGGTTTTGTTATCCGTGTAGGTTTATGGCTCAACCATCAGAAGAAAGGATTTAGTGTGGGCAGATCTCCATCAGGGTTTACAGTTGTAGCGAGATGATTTTAATGTATATTGTTCCTTACTTTGGAATGTTATAGTGAATTAAAAGTGTAATTTGTAATATTGACTTATCTTAGAAAATGTGATTGATAAGAGAATGGATGGATGAGATGTATGATGAAATTATTTTTGTATTGTTGTGCCCCTAATGGGCTGAGAAAATTGTCTGATTTTCAGGTGGATTAGATAAGTTTTTAGACATTATATTGCCGAATTTTTATTTGGTAATTAGTCATTTGGACAATATTAACTTTATCGGCTTATTTAATTTATAAGTATTTCTTTTTGTACAAGTCTGGGTCGATGGGATAGTTAAGATTCAAAAGAAAAATCTTGCTGATTTTGGAATTGTCACTCAGTGCATTGTTCCTCAAAGGGTCAATGACTAGTATCCGACAAATGGTCCTTGAAAAAAAAATTTTCCAACCTATCACTTGTTTCGGTTAGACTGTTCAGCAAGGGTGTTACAGGAAATATAAATTAATTTGTATTAATTCACTAACTTTTGCTTGTTTATTGAATTATTTTCCAATAATTTAATATTTTCACTTAAGCATATTGACTATTTATTTTTCAAAAATATTCTCATAAATTACATAAATTCTATAAAAATTTATGTGAACAATATTCTTTAATTAGTATCATTTTTACTCATTTTATGAATTCTTTCACCATAATTCATCATTTATCTACTTATACTTATTCTTAGCTTCAAAATTCTTAAATAAATTCCATAAATCTTCTAAAAATTTATGGACATTATATTTCATATTTTATCTTATTTTATATCTTAATTTCATCAAATTGCTTAGTGTACATATTCTTTTTCTTTAATAATGGATTTTGGTCCTTAAAGAATTTCTCCTTAAAAATTTATTTCAATTTAATTAAGCTTATATTTAAGCTTAATTAAGGTTCAATTGTATTATATTAAGGGTAATTCCAATATGAATACATTTTTTCAATTTTTTTCTTAATTACAAATTTAATAAATATTCTAAAAATATTCACATAATGTCCATAAATTTCACAAAAATTTATACATGCATTATTTCACATATACATTTAAATTGAGGCTTAAATTCACTAAAATACTTAACATACAATTTTTTTCTTCCTCAAGAATTTCAGTAACTTCCCTAAAATTTCCTATAAATTTTTTTTCATGCAAATTAAATATTCTAACACACTTAATTATAGTTTAATTGCACTATTACACAAACAATTTCAAATTTAATCAATTATACAAAATTTTCCTTAATTAATCCTAAGGAAAATCATTAAATTAAGTGAAAATTACTAAGATTTAGTAGTCACTAACCTTTCTCCATGCATAATCTTCCCTTGAATTTCCTTTTGTTCACTTGAAATCATGAAAATCACCATCAAATAAAAACTTCATTCCTTGGCTGAAATTTTCACCTCAAAATTCACCAAGATAACCACAATTTCAGCTTAATACAACCTTAAAAACATACTATAGGCATCTAAATCTAGTTATATGTGCCTTGAAATCAAATTAAAAATTAAGATTTCACTTACCTAAAATTGACCTTCATACCTTAAACACATATTTTCCTTGGCTTTTCTTCCTTAAATCTTTGGTTTGAGATTAGATCCAACAACTAAAAAGGCTAGAGAATATTTTTGGTGATTGGATCAAAGTGAAAAGATGAAGAAGAAATAGAGGTTGGCCATAAGAAGAAGAGGAGCTTCCGGAAGCCACGTGAGAATCTCTGGGAAAATTGAGAGAGTTCATCCCTTATATACTCTCTAAATTGGGCTTGGGGTTGGGCTAAGTTTAATGGGCCTTGATTAATTAATCAAGCCTATTAACTACCCAATTTTAATTCATTTCTTTCACTTTTCAATTTCAAATCACTTCAAAAATTGGTTACACGCAAAATTTTAGCTCAATCGGAGTCTATTTTTGATTCAGTTCAATTAAATCGATACGATCCAAAAATATCGGTATTATAGAAAAATTTACTTTTTGCATCTAAAAAAAATCTACATATAATTTTAGGCTTAACTGTAATTTTTGGTAATTTTCGGAGTTCGTTTGCTATTTTTAAATATTTATACAAAGTTGAGTCAATTCTCCAATAATAAAAATTGACCTGCTAAATTTTTCGTATTTTTGACTTTTGGAGGTCCATTTGATCTCGATTTCAATTCAAATTTCAACCATGGACTCACCATGATCAATATTTTTTGATGGTCAAATAAAATATTTTTTACTTTCTGATACACTTTTCAGCCCTAGAAATACTATTCACTGTCAGAAAACACAATTCACGACTAACCCGGTGTTGAGACCATTACATTTCTCCCCTACAAAGAGAAATTTCGCCCTCGAAATTTACTTATAACAAAAAGTAGAGGATACAGTATTATTGTCTTACCAAAGATTATTCCACATTTGATGGTTTCAAAGCATGCTTACTTATAAAACATGTTCATTCTTGGGCTGACGAATCTTTAAGTCAAAAATCTTTACCAATCTTACTTCACAGGTCGTATCATCCTATATATAGATCTCATTTATACCACAAATCAAATCAACCTTTATTGACTTTTTTATACTCAAATATGTCCAATATTAAAAACTTTTACATTTCCTTTCAGATAATACCCCAATCAAAGCTATCTTCAATTGGACTGATAGCTATCATCATAAGTAAACTCTGCTAAAAACGAGTACTTTCCACAATCATTACCAAATTCATATACACTTTATTGAAATAATTTTTCTAATATATGAAGTATCCACTCTGATTGACCATCAATCTAAAGTGAAATACTATGCTAAAGTGGAGATTATCAAAACTCTCACTCATAGCAACACATTTTTCTTTTTCTTTTTTTTTTTTGAAACTCAAACAGACAAATGGAAAAATCCATAGCCACTTTATCTTAATTCCACTTTGATATCATATACATCAAAGCAATCCCGGAAGAACCAGATTACTTCTCTTTTATTTACGTTTCAACTGATCATGCTCATTTCGAAGCCAGACTTTATTAACACTTATAGCTCGAATAACTGCAAATACTATCATTAACTATTTGCACTTATTCATTTTATAAATACATTCGCTTGAAAACATTTTATTACCGGATCTTCTTTCTAAAGCTGAACACATTAGCTAATACATTACCTCTCTGATAGTACCTGCTAAGAACCAGGAATTCCTTATTTAGCTAGAGATTTCATTAACTAATCTCAACAAACGGTTATTTTTTCACTACTTGATTTCTTCATTAATCACATTTTACCCTTTTTATTAGCAAATCTACAATTTTGCTGTTTATTTATTTATATCACTGTAGCCTTTTGATTTATTTATCAAAAGACAATTATTAATACTTTAACATTTATTGTCCAGTAATATTATTACTTAGCAACTTTGCAAAATAATCATTTTTGGACTTTTATTATAACTTTAACTTTATTTTACAAATTTCCATTTTCAAAACAGTAATTGGTATACAATATACCAATTGATCTTTCTTATAACTATTTTATTTCTGACTTTATTTATTACAAAATGACTAATTATTATTAATAAGTTTATTTTTACTTTTTAAACTAACAGTCGATGTACATTACATCAATTTACAATTATTTTGTCATTTTTATGAAAAATTACATTTTAGTCCCTGCTGGACGCAAAACTTCATTTTTAAACAGTTTAGCTATCAAATAACTATTTTATCTTTATTTAAGCAATTCTTACTTAATTTACTTACTTTTTTATAATTTTGGGAAAAATTACTATTTTTTCCCTAAACTTTCTTTTTCTTTCACTTTAGTCCTTTTTTCTCTCTTTATTCACACTTATCATTATTTTTTTCACATTTTTTTATTAATTTACTTCCATTATGCCCCTAGTATAGATCCGACATAAACTCTCAGACCGAATACATGAAACACGGACCTCATGGGCCCCATTAAAAGAGAAATGATTCCCAAGGAATCATTCCCATAACACTGCACTTTTTACTTTCACTTTACACTTAAGTTATGGAGATCAAGAATCCTACCCATAGCAAAGCAAGTCGCCATGAATTGTACCGCGGTAAAGAGTGTTCCTATGGCTAGCCAACTATATCTAAGGGCACAGTAAAATATTACTATATTAACCCTTTTAATTTCTGAAAAATCCAAAGGTTGACTTTTTATTTCTTTCATTTTTTCCTAAACATTACACTCTGTCAATCGCATTCTTTCTTTTTTTTAGTGCTATTGACCAGACAATAACTTTTTCCTTTCGATTACTTTTTCTTTTCAATTCTTTTGCATGAATTATTTTACAATAATTCACTATAAACATTTATTATTCTTTTGATTTTTAATTAATTATTTTCTCAATATTTTTTTTCATATTTTGTGAAGTATATCAGGTTAATTCACTCTTTTTCTTTCTTGGTACTTATTGAATTATTTCCTTATAATTCAAAAATTTACTTTTACAGTCATTTTATTTACTTTTAGACTTTTAGCTAATTCCATACTTTTTCGGTCTGAATTTATGATTATTCGAAAATTGCAATACTTTATACGGATTATAAATTATTTATAATAATTTTCTATTTTATTCGAATTATGAATTATTTTGTAATAATTCAATACGGTTACTTAACTTGCTATACTTTTTTTCTTAAATTCGTCATTTGACTTTTTCATTTTCTTTATAAGAAATATAAATTAATTTGTATTAATTCACTAACTTTTGCTTGTTTATTGAATTATTTTCCAATAATTTAATATTTTCACTTAAGCATATTGACTATTTATTTTTCAAAAATATTCTCATTAATCACATAAATTCTATAAAAATTTATATGAACAATATTCTTTAATTATTATCATTTTTACTCATTTTATGAATTATTTCACTATAATTCATCATTTATCTACTTATACTTGTTCTTAGCTTCGAAATTCTTAAATAAATTTTATAAATCTTTTAAAAATTTATGGACATTATATTTCATATTTTACCTTATTTTATGTCTTAATTTCATCAAATTACTTAGTGTACACATTCTTTTTCTTTAACAATGGATTTTGGTCTTTAAGGAATTTTTTCTTAAAAATTTATTTCAATTTTAAGCTTAATTAAGGTTCAATTGTATTACATTAAGGGTAATTTCAATATACATAACTTTTTTTCAATTTTTTTCTTAATTACAAATTTAATAAATATTTCAAAAATATTCACATAATGTCCATAAATTCCAAAAAAATTTATACATGCATTATTTCATATATACAATTAAATTGAGACTTAAATTCACTAAAATACTTAACATACAATTTTTTTCTTCCTCAAGAATTTCGGCCACTTCCCTAAAATTTCCTATAAATTTTTTTTCATGCAAATTAAATATTCTAACACACTTAATTATAGTCTAATTGCACTATTACACAATCAATTTCAAATTTAATCAATTATACAAATTTTTCCTTAATTAATCCTAAAGAAAATGATTAAATTAAATGAAAATTACTAAGATTCAGTAGTCACTAACTTTTCTCCATGCATAATCTTCCCTTTAACTTCCTTTTGTTCACTTGAAATCATGAAAATCACCATCAAATAAAAACTTCATTCCTTGGATGAAATTTTCACCTCAAAATTCACCAAGATAACCACAATTTTAACTTAATACAATCTTAAAAATATACTCTAGGCATCTAAATCTAGCTATATGTGCCTTGAAATCAAATTAAAAATCAAGATTTCACTTACCTAAAATTGACCTCCATGCCTTAAACACTTATTTTTCTTGGCTTTTCTCCCTTAAATCTTTGGTTTGAGATTAGATCCAGCAACTAGAAAGGCTAGATATTTTTGGTGATTGGATCAAAGTGAAAATATGAAGAAGAAATGAAGAATTTTGAGAAAATAAAAAAGAAATAGAGGTTGGCCATAACAAGAAGAGGAGCTGCCGGAAGCCACGTGAGAATCTCTAAAAACATTGAGAGAGTTCATCCCTTGTATACTCTCTAAATTGGGCTTGGGGTTGGGCTAAGTTTAATGGGCCTTGATTAATTAATCAAGCCTATTAACTACCCAATAACACATTTTAATTCATTTCTTTCACTTTTTAATTTCAAATTATTTCAAAAATAATTTCAAAATTTTTATCACCCCGAAAATAAGTTGCACGCAAAATTTCGGCTCAATCGGAGTCCATTTTTGGTCCGATTTAATTAAATCGGTCCAATCTAAAAATATCAGTATTACAGAAAAAATTACTTTTTGCATCTAAAAAAATATACATATAATTTTAGGCTTAACTACAATTTTTGGTAATTTTTGAAGTCTGTTTGCTATTTTTAAATATTTATACAAAGTCAAGTCAATTTTTCAATAATAAAAATTGACCCGTTATATTTTTCGTATTTTTGACTTTTGGAGGCCCATTTGATCTCGATTTCATTTCAAATTTCAACCACGGACTCACCATGACCAATATTTTTTGATGGTCAAATAAAATATTTTTCACTTCCGAATGCACTTTCAGCCCGAAAAATACTATTCACTATCAGAAAACACAATTCATGACTAATCCGGTGTTGAGGCCATGACATCCATATCCATGACAATTGTAACAACGAACATTGGATTTTCGACCATGGCCACCTTGAAACCAGCCACCTCTACCACATCCTCTTGATTTGTGTTGTTGATGAAAATCTGGTTCTGCATTATTAGAGAAACTTCTGCCTCCTCTACCTCTTCCAAGATTCCAACCACGACCTCTGCCTCTTGCTCGTCCTCGACCGCATCCACGTCTACCAACAAATGGCTGTTGTGTATCTTTTTTTCATTTAAATTCAGTTTTGCCTGCAATACTTGAGCAATAGGTTCTTCTTTTTTCTTCAATCTTTCTTCATGGGCTTGTAGTGAACCCAAGAGTTGATCTACTGTTATGGACTCCAAATCCTTTGACTCTTCAATAGTAGTTACAACATAATCAAATTTTGAACTCAATGATCGAAGAATTTTCTCAATCACACGAACATCTTCCATTGTCTCTCCATATCTTTTTAATTGATTAACAATTGCCAAAGCTCTATTATAATAATCTTCAACAGATTCAGAGTCCTTCATCATGAGATGTTCATACTTACCTCTCAAGATTTGCAACCGTACCTTGATGACCTTATCTTTCCCTTTAAAGGAATTTTGGAGAACATCACAAGCTTCCCTTGCACTCGTTGCATTAGCAACCTTTTCAAACATACTCTCGTCCAAGCACATATGGATAAGAGTAAGTGCTTGCTAATATTTCTTTCTATCCTTTTGCAAAGCATCTCTTTGGGCTGCTGTCAGCACTTCCTCATTCTCTAGCCGATCACATCCCTTCTCTATAATCTCCCATACATCATGGGAACCCAGCAAGGCTTTCATTCTTATGCACCAATTGTCATAGTTCTCCTTGGTGAGTTTCAGAAATTGAAAAGGAAACATCCCATTCATCATGATTTAATGCTCTGATACCGCAATTTTGGAGATAAGAAAAGCAGAGCTAAACAGAGGAGAAGATAAAATACTTTGGCTTATAGATTAAAAATATTCTGAACACTATTTATAGGCATGCAAAAGTGACCTTTTGGCATCCACCATACAAGTTACAAATAATACTTAATAACCACACATATTAACTACACACGTTACACTCATTACACACACACACACGTTACACACTAAGTGAAGTAAAATATAATTACTGCAAGTTTACTTCTCAACATACTATTCTCTTAGCATGCACACACGATTACATAACATACACAAAACTGAAATGGTAATTGAAGGAATATGACATGGTATGCGCATAAAGATCACGCAGCAGAAAACAATAAAATTTGATCATACATGCCATACAATTCTATGACAAGAATCGAAAACATGCAATTTTAGGATTTTTAAAACTTACAACTTTATATGCCTTTTAAAACTTGATTTTGATGATGACCAGCAACCAAAAAGGATATGTCCGCCTTAGATCTTCACCACTAATGCCAAGGAACAACCTTTACGCCACTCCTCTCTATTCTCACACACACACTTGCAAAGATAGCTTAAAATAAAGAGTGCTAGCTCTATGACTGTGTATTCGGCAATGGGAATGATTTGAAGCCACAAGATCTGATCTTATTCTTCCTTTAGGTTACTGTTTCAGCCCAAAAACACAAGAGAATAAGAAAGAGTTCTTTCCCCTTGAGTATTTCGGCCAAGAGAGAAAAAGAGCAAAACGACATCCCCTTTTATTCATTTAATTCATTAATATATATCACTTAATTTAGGTCAAGTGTAGTGCCAAAAATTAAGTATTAATTTCAGCCTCCATCACTTCCTAATTAAGAGATATATCTTAATTTAAATTCTATTAGAATTTAAATTCAAATGGCATTAGTCATTTAATCAAAACAAACTTACTTATTTAAGGTGATAAGTTGCCGAATTCAACTAGTATTTTAGTTTGAATTTTGGCTACTTTAATTCCCTCTCAAGTATTATATTTTGATTAAATACAAATTAGGATTTAATACTCAATTAACTTAATTATACATAGATAATTAATCAATTGAAATTAAACCTAGCACATGCCAACAAATTTCTCTCGTGACCAACTGTTAACAGATTTGGCTGTTTTAGGCAAAATGACAGTTCAACATATTTGCCTAAAATGGTAAAAAACTTGTTTCACAGATTTGCCTAAAATAGGAAAAATCGTGGCTGAATAGATTTGCCTAAAACAGCTTGATAAAAGCTCTACAGTTATGCCTAAAACAGCAAGTTTTTTTCGCAGCTTGATAGTTTTGCTGTTTTAGGCAAAAAATCTGTTTTACAAATTTGCCTAAAACAACAAAAATCTGTTTACCCATTGCATGCATTAATTTGACTTTAAATAAAAGTCCAAATTAATTCCCAATACACTATTTAAATATTTTAAGCCCAATGTTTTGTGTGCGATCCTATAGGTCCATTTAATATTGGCAATGAATTAATAAATTAATTCAAAGGCTATATATATTCTCTAGTAAGATATTATAGCATTCCAAATTAAATAAAAATGCATATGGCATTTAGTGACCTAATGCAATTTTGCATAGTTCCTTACCTATAAATATCAGAATTAATATAAGGCATGGAACTAGTCATCCTTATATATATTAATTCCTTTCTTGATATTTCAGTGACACTGGACTCTCAGATAAATAATGATTACTCATTATTTCATCTCGGTATGGCCATACACTTCTCAGTTCACTAATCAAGTGACCGATGATATTTTCTCTCTTATAAAGAGGGGTAATCCCTTCACTTCTCTCATGCTCTCTAACATGAATCAATGCATACCCAAGCATACCCGTACTTTTCACTCTGTTACGAGCACATTAGGTGTATGTTAAAGCACACAGTAATTCATAAAGAGTTTCATAGAGATTTTAGGTCTAAGAACTCCGATACAAAACTTGCATATGAGAAACACTTATGACTTATACCATGTAGTGTTCTCATAAGTGGATCGAATCCAGATACCATGTTCTAAACATGTATCTATGATCTCTGATTGACACTCTTGTCCTTATGATTCGTAAGACAGAACTCAACTTATCAGAGAGAGCATACTAGTCTTAATTCATTTGTTATTCCCATAACAATGACTGACTAGGGATATTTAGAATGAAGTCTCATTTGTTTCAAGGTCTTACAACCATGTGCCTCACACATGATAACTTAAACTGAAACAACATTCTTGGATAGTTATATCAATTGATATGCACAAGAATACAATAGATAAAACAAATGCCTCATTTATTAACTAAAGTATTTTATTACAATGTATTGGGGCTAGGGCTTACACTAACAATCTCCCACTAGCACTAGTCCCAATTGGACATAGCCCTAAGACCGAATGCTCTCAAATGAGCTTCGTGCAGATTTGGACGCAACTGTTTCGTCAAAGGATCTGCTACATTGTCTTCACTTGCTATCTTGCTAACCTTGACGTCCCTACGATCAATGATTTCTCTGATTAGGTGGTACCTCTTAAGTATGTGTTTGGATTTCTGGTGTGACCGGGGCTCCTTGGCCTGTGCGATAGCCCTATTGTTGTCACAGAAAATTTCTAATGGATCTAGGATGTTTGGGACCACTCCTAATCCAGAAATGAAATTTTTAATCCAAACAGCCTCTTTTGCAGCCTCACTCGCTGCAATATACTCAGATTCTGTAGTTTAGTTGGTAATGGTCTCTTGCTTCGAGCTTCTCCAGCTGACAGCACCACCGTTCAAAACAAAAACAAACCCAGATTGTGATCTAGAATCCTGAGTGCTGGTCTGAAAAGCAGCATCGGCATAACCTTGTATGACGAGCTCTTCTTGACCACCATACACCAAGAAGTGATCCTTAGTCCTTCGCAGGTACTTCAAAATCCCTTTTACAACAGACTAGTGCTTTTCACCAGGGTTTTGCTGAAACCTACTGGTTATACTCAGTGTATGAGCAACATCCAACCTAGTACACAACATAACATACATGATAGATCCAATAGCAGATGCATATGGGATTCTACTCATGTTATCCCTTTCCTCTTTGGTTTTAGGGCACTATTCTTTAGTCAAAGGAACTCTCAAAGCCAAAGGTATGTACCCTTTCTTTGAGTCTCCCATACTAAAATGCTTTAGTACTTTGTCTATGTACTTTTCTTTACTTAATCCCAAAAGCCGATTTGATCTATCTCTATAGATTCGAATACCAAGTATTGTCTCGGCTTCACCTAAGTCTTTCATTGAGAAACATTTCCCTAACCATTGCTTAACCTTTGGCAATGTTGGAATGTCATTCCTAATGAGAAGGATGTCGTCCACATATAGGACCAGAAATACTACTATGCTCCCACTAACCTTTTTATACACACAAGGCTCATCTTCGTTCTTGATGAAGTCAAATTCTTTGACTGCCTCATCAAAACAAAGATTCCAACTTCGGGATGCTTGCTTTAATCCATAAATGGATTTTTGAAGCTTGTAAACCTTCTTAGGATGCTTGGGATTGACAAAACCCTCAGGCTGTGTCATATACACATCCTCAAGTAAATTTCCATTGAGGAAAGCAGTTTTGACATCCATTTGCCATATCTCATAATCATGATATGCAGCTATGGCAAGTAAGATCCTAATGGACTTGAGCATGACTATAGGCGAAAAGGTTTCATCATAGTCTACACCATGAGTTTGTCGAAAACCTTTTGCTACTAGTCTACCTTTGTAGGTCTTATCAGCTTTGAGTTTGAATAGCCACTTGCATTCAATTACCTTAGCACCTTCTGATGGATCAACCAAGGCCAAACCTGGTTATCGTACATTGATTGCATCTCGAATTTCATGGCTTCAAGCCAATTTTTCGAGTCTGGGCTCTCAATAGCTTCTCGATAGGTAGTAAGATCCTCACGATCTACTAACTCAATAGTATCACTGTCGGTAATTAGAAATCCATATCTTTCAATCTCCTGACGTACCCTACCGGACCTTCTAGGTACTTGTGTAATGGGTTCTTGTTCTACAACTGGTTGTAAACTTGATCCCACTTTCAACTCATCCTCTATAGGAGTTTACGGCGCTGGAATTTCTCCAAGTTCTACTTTACTCCCACTGTCTTTCTTGAGAAGGAACTCCTTTTCCAAGAAAATAGCCTTGCGAACAACAAATACTTTGTTCTCAGCTTGTGAGTAAAAGTAGTATCCCTTTGTTTCTTTGAGATAACCCACAAACAAGCAGATAGTGGATTTGGACTCTAGTTTGTCAGATGTTAATTTCTTAACATGTGCTTCACAGCCCCAAATCCTGAGAAACGACATATTAGGTTCTTTCCCAGTCCATACCTCGTATGGTGTCTTCTCAACTGCTTTAGTTGGAGTACGGTTTAGTAGAAACGCAGCAGTTTCTAATGCATAACCCCAAAAAAAGACAGAAAGATTTGCTTGACTCATCATAGATCGAACCATGTCCAACAGAGTTCGATTTCTCCTTTCGGACACACCATTCCATTGTGGTGTTCCAGGAGGAGTGAGCTGTGAAATAATACCACACTCTTTTAGATGACTGTCAAACTCTTGGCTTAAGTATTCGCCACCTCGATCTGATCGAATGGCGTTTATACTTTTGCCAAGTTGTTTTTCTACTTCATTCTTAAACTCTTTGAATTTCTCAAAAGTTTCAGATTTGTACTTCATTAGATAGACATAGCCATATCTACTGAAGTCATCTGTGAACGTCACGAAGTAGCTAAAATCACCTTTAGCTTGTGTACTTAATGGTCCACATACATCAGTATGTATTAGTTCCAATAAGCCATTAGTCCTTTCACCTTTCTTGTTAAAAGGACTCTTTGTAATTTTTCCATGCAAACATGGCTCGCATGTATCATAAGACTCTAAGTCGAATGACCCAAGTACTCCAGTTTTGTGGAGTCTTGAAATGCATTTATCGTTTGCATGCCCTAAACGACAATGCCAGAAGTAAGTAGGGTTCAATTCGTTTGATTTAACCCTCTTTGTATTAATGTTGCATATGGACTCTTTGTTTTGTAGATCAAGGATATAAAGGCCATTTTGCAACATGGCATTGCTATAAGAAATGCCTTGGCGACGAATATGAGCATTGCCATTTTTAATAACAAAATCAAATTCATCCAAATCCAAATATGAAACTGAAATAATGTTTCTGATCATAGCAGGCACATAATAACAATTTTTCAAAATTAAACAAAGTCCCGAAGGTAAAGTGAGTTGATAGTCACCTATCTCCATGACAGCAACTCATGCTCCATTCCCCACACAGAGGTCCACTTCATTCTTCCCAAGTAACCGCCTATTCTTAGCCCTTGCACATTTTTAACAAATGTGAGAACCACAACCGGTATCCAATACCCAAGTGGTAGAAATAGAAAGGTTAATCTCAACAACAAAAATACCAGAACTGGACGCCTTGGTAGGGGTGAGCATTTGGTCGGTTCGGTTCGGTTTTGGACCGAACCGATTGAACCGAAAACCGAATTTCATAAAATATAAGAACCGAACCGAAACCGAACCTTATAGAACCGAAAACCGAATAAACCGAAATAATTTCGATCGGTTCGGTTCGGTTCAATCGGTTCTAGATCAATATGGGCTTATTTTTTATTGGGCTTTTAACCTATATGGATCTATAAATTAAATTAATTTATATTCAACAAAATAAATTCATTTAAAATAGCTAAAATTAAAATAATATACATAAATTTATTAAATTATGTCTATAATAAATACTAATTAAAATTATATTAAAAAAATATACTACCCAAATAATATTTTAAAAAATACATTAAAAAATCTCCAATAAAAAAATTATACATATTTGAAATAGCATAATATGACATTTGTTTGTTTCTTCATTTATTTTATAAATAATTAAGAAAAGAAAATAATGTAATTTGGAAGTGTATATGATAGATTGAATAAATATATTAATTAAATTATTAAAATTGTTGTTCTTTTATAATTCTATATTCTATCATCGGCTAAAAATAATTAGTTATGTTAATAAATTGATGGTATTTCCCTGTTTTTGTAATAAGCATTTTTTACAATAAAGTTGGCATAAGTACACGTCACAACTGAGATTTGAAAAGCCTTTAAAATACAAAACTTTCTCTTTTGCCTTTCTCTACTTGTTTTTTTTTATCAAATTGAAAAGTCCAATTGATTTTTATTTGTAACTGAAAGTTGACAGTAAAAATCAATTCATTGCAATAAAGAAAGCAGACTATAAATGAGTTTATTATAAATGGACTTACTGGAATAATATTATATTTATATTAATAAAAAAAACTCATTTTAGATGAAATTTTGATGAATTATTAGCACATGGATTTGGTTGCACAATATTATTATTATTATTATTATTATTATTATTATTATTATTATTATTATTATTATTATTATTATTATTATTATTATTATTATTATTATTATTAAATTATTTACATGAAGATTTCTATAAATGATTTCTATTTGTAACCTGCACAAATTTGTTGTTTATTAAATTTTAAATTATTTACATGAAGATTTATAATTAGATAGATTTTATTAATAAAAAAAATGCAAAATTTCATTTATAAATAATTAGTTTCATTTATTTTTTTTCCAATATATTAGTATATGTTAAATAATAAAAAAAATTATAAGTCCAGCAACAATGCAAAGTCCGAAAGTTGTGGAATCCGGGACCAGAGCAACAAAACTTTTAAATTAAAAAGAAGAATTGAGAAAAAAAATTAAAGTAAATAAATAAGAAAACAACAAAATGCCACAAGCCCACAAATATGCCGTGAGATGCTGTGAGATTCGAACCTGGGACCTATAGGTAGTTTTACTTGTTTCCAAACCATCAGTCCAACTCATATCATCTGAAACATTAATATTATAAAATATATATATATATATATATATATAAATTTCGGTCGGTTCGGTTCCTTCAGTTTTTCAATTTCAAAAATCGAACCAAATCGATAAAACCGAATTTTTATTTCGGTTCAGAACCGAACAAACCGAAAAAACCGAACCAAACAGACCAAAATCAATTCGGTTCGGTTCGGTTTTCGGTTCCGGTTCGGTTCTGCACACCCCTACGCCTTGGCTCCATTCTTCTTTTGTTCTTCCTTGAAGAGAGTGCAATTCTTCCTCCAATGCCCTATCTTGTTGCAATGGAAGCAAGTGCTCTCACTCTCTTTGAGCTTCTGCGCCTTGGGCTTGGATTGGGCCTGAGGTACACTCCCACTTGACTTGAACCGAGCTAGGTCATTCTTGGGTTTTGCCTTTCCCTTTCCCTTAGCGGGTCCCTTTTTAATGCCCCCTTGAACCATCAATACAGGATTGGTCTTTCGAATGTTCTCTTCAGCATTCTTAAGCATCCCATGGAGCTCAGTGACTGACTTGTTCATTGCATGCATGTTATAATTCATCATAAATGGATCATAATCATCAGTCAATGATCCTAAGATTAAGTCAATGGCCAATTCCTTTGCCACTTGTACTTCAAGCTTCTCAAGAGTATCAAGATACCCTTTCATCTTGAGTACATGGGTACTAACAGGAGTACTCGCAACCATCTTACAGGAAATTAAGGCCTTTGTTGTCACGAACCTCTCGTGGGGAGCTTGCTCTTGGAACATCTCCTTGAGGTGCACCATGATTGTATAAGCCTCTTGGTCCATAAATTGCTTTTGCAAGTCAGGCACCATAGTGGCCAGCATCAGACAAGTCACATCATTGGAGTCGCTCTTCTTGGTCTCAAAAGTTTCCTTTTGAATCGCAGAGGCGTTCCTAGCAGGTTCTTCAGGCAAGGGTGCATCCAAAACATACGACTTTTTCTCTTGCTTAAGAACTATTCTTAAGTTTCGAGACCAGTCTATGAAATTGGTGCCATTCAATTTGTCCTTTTCAAGGACCGATCGCAATGAGAAATTGTTGTTTGAAGATGCAATTTTCAATCTACAATAAAATTTAGCAAGATTAAATGAGATCTTATTTATAATCCCACACACCGAATTAATATCCCTTTAAATAATTCGCGTTAGTGATTTAATGTAGGCCAAGATCCACTTTTCACAGCAACTTATTAGTCAAGTTGAGTTTGTACACCTAACAAGTTAAGTTACTTAGGTAGGAAAAACTCCAATCATGTCTCGTACATGACTCTTGGATCAAACGGGCTAATATCTTAAGATGTTATAGCACAAACCCATTTATTAGTTGCCTAGGTCCGGACATCCCTTTCCATGTTAAGTCTAACCTACATTCACAACCCATGCCTCACAAAGATAATCAGGTGCATCTAAGACTCCTAGTCTACGTGACTGATGATCGATGCCTTGATATGTTTCGAATTAGGAAGGCAACTTTGTGACTTACTATTTTTTAGGGATTCATTTTATTACGGCTTACATGGCATACGATTTGTCATCCATTCATAGCATGCATATATAAATAATTGCATAAAGTAAAGCGTGACAAACATGGGCCCAAAAACCTACAACTAAGATTCTATACTATTACATAAGAATCTTCGAGTTGGGCTTCTCCACTCCGATAGGCTTCGTCTTGATTTACAAAGTCTTCAAGTAAATTCTATTCTAAGAAATAAATGAAACTTTTACAATAATACATAATGGCTCACAGGCCATATTTAATTACAAAAACCCAGGGCCCATGAATGCACCATGTATATCCATTCATCACACCAAACAAGCAAATAAATATACATAACATTCATGGATCAAACAAAATTCAATTTTAATTAATTTAGCCAAGCCCATTAATGGAAATTGTGTACTTGAACCCTTAAGATATGACCCCGTGATGGGCCTGGGATGAAGCCCAATGGACTAAATCCTCTTATTGAATAAGTTCTCTTAAAAGCCTAAAACACAAACTAGTTAGATTTGTGCTATAAAGTAACTCTAGTATAATTTCCAATTTTGCCATTTTTAATTTTATGTCATACAGCCCATAAACATTAAAAATACATATAATATGTACCAACATGAATTAAAACACAAAATCATGAAGAACATATATATGATACACGGTATGCATATAAAAACAAACAAACAACAAAACTAGTTGTTTAATGCTTATGTGATGCCACGAAAATGCACAAATACTTAAATCAATTTTATGAGTCATTTAATAATTTAAATAAGGTCATAAATATTGATTTAATATTCTGTACCAATCTGATCTAAATTTGTTTTTACCATTTTAATCAAAACAAAACAAACAATGTTGATTAAACATGTAACAAACACAAACTAGTCATATTTTTAAGTGATTTTAAAATTAATCATTTAAATTGTCATGGGCCAGAATTAAAACCAAATTTAAAATATGTCTAGACCTGATATTTAATCTTTAAAAATCACTTACAAACATACCAAAATCGTTTTTACATTTAATATTTAAAACTAGTTGTTAAACTAATAATTAACATGCCAAATAGCACCTAGTTTTAATATTAACATGTACCATCAGGTATTATCAATTAAATCCGACCATTAATAGCTCCTAGAACATCTCAGGACAGTATATTAACATGTCGTATTAATTATAATACCTATCTAATCATTTAAAATCATTTTTACACCAAAACAATGCAAAAAAACTAAAAACAGAAAATTTTACATTGCATGTAATTAAAATAATGATTTTTGATTAATTATTTCATGCATCTAAAGCACTAAAATAAGCATGATTAGGCTCTGATACCATTGAAGGAATATGACATGGTATGCACATAAAGATTACGCAGTGGAAAACAATAAAATTTGATCATACATGCCATACAATTCCATGAATAGAATCGAGAACATGTAATTTTAGGGTTTTTAAAACTTACAACTTTAGATGCCTTTTAAAACTTGATTTTGATGATGACCAGCAACCAAGAAGGATATGTCAGCCTTAGATCTTCACCACCAATGCCAAGAAACAGCCTTTACGCCACTCCTCTCTATTCTCATACACACACTTGCAAAGATAGCTTAAAATCAAGAGTGCTAGCTCTATGACTGTGTATTCGGCAATGGGAATGATTTGAAGCCACAAGATCTAATCTTGTTCTTCCTTTAGGTTACTGTTTCAGCCTAAGAACACAAGAGAACAAGAAAGAGTTCTTTTCCCTTGAGTATTTCAGCTAAGAGAGAAAAAGAGCATAACGGCATCCCTTTTTATTCATTTAATTCATTAATATATATCACTTAATTTAGGTCAAGTGTGAGTGCCAAAAATTAAGTATTAATTTCAGCCTCCATCACTTCCTAATTAAGAGATATATCTTAATTTAAATTCTATTAGAATTTAAATTCAAATGGCATTAGTCATTTAATCAAAACAAACTTACTTATTTAAGGTGATAAGTTGCCGAATTCAAATAGTATTTTATTTTGAATTTTGGCTACTTTAATTCCCTCTCAAGTATTATATTTTGATTAAATACAAATTAGAATTTAATACTCAATTAACTTAATTATACATAGATAATTAATCAATTGAAATTAAACCTAGCACATGCCAACAAATTTCTCTCGTGACCAACTGTTAACAGATTTGCCTAAAACAGCAAGCTGTTTTAGGCAAAATGACAGTTCAACATATTTGCCTAAAACAGCAAAAAACTTGTTTCATAGATTTGCCTAAAATAGCTAGCTGTTTTAGGCAAAATCATGGCTGAATAGATTTGCCTAAAACAACAAGCTGTTTTTGGCAAAATAAAAGCTCTACAGTTTTGCCTAAAATAGCAAGCTGTTTTCACAGCTTGACAGTTTTGCTGTTTTAGGCAAAAAAATTTGTTTTACAGATTTGCCTAAAACAACAAGCTGTTTTAGGCAAAAATCTATTTACCCATTGCATGCATTAATTTGACTTTAAATAAAAGTCCAAATTAATTTCCAATACACTATTTAAAAATTTTAAGCTCAATGTTTTGTGTGCGATCCTATAGGTCCATTTAATATTGGCAATGAATTAATAAATTAATTTAAAGGCTATATATATTCTCTAGCAAGATATTATAACATTCCAAATTAAATGAAAATGCATATGGCATTTAGTGACCTAATGCAATTTTGCATAGTCCCTTACCCATAAATATCAGAATTAATATAAGGCATGGAACTAGTCATCCTTATATATATTAATTCCTTTCTTGATATTTCAGTGACACTGGACTCTCAGATAAATAATGATTACTCATTATTTTATCTCGATATGGCCATACACTTCTCAGTTCACTAATCAAGTGACCGATGATATTTTCTCTCTTATAGAGAGGGGTAATCCCTTCGCTTCTCTCATGCTTTCTAACATGAATCAATGCATACCCAAGCATACCCATACTTGTCACTCTGTTATGAGCACGTTAGGTGTATGTCAAAGCACACAGTAATTCATAAAGAGTTTCATAGAGATTTTAGGTCTAAGAACTCCGATACAAAACTTGCATATGAGAAACACTTATGACTTGTACCATGTAGTGTTCTCATGAGTGGATCGAATCTAGATACCATGTTCTAAACATGTATCTATGTCTCTGATTAACACTCTTGTCCTTATGATTCATAAGACAGAACTCAACTTATTAGATAGAGAATACTAGTCTTAATTCATTTGTTATTTCCATAACAATGACTGACTAGGGATATTTAGAATGAAGTCTCATTTGTTTCAAGGTCTTACAACCAAGTACCTCACACATGATAACTTAAACTGAAATAACATTCTTGGATAGTTCTATCGATTGATATGCACAGGAATACAATAGATAAAACAAATGCCTTATTTATTAACTAAAGTGTTTTATTACAATGTATTGGGGCTAGGGCTTACACTAACAGTAATGGCTATATGCTCTATTAATCAAATAATATAGAATTTCTTTGTAATTTTCTGCAAGACTTTGAATGGAAACCAAAATGTTCTTGAATTATAGCTGAGATAGTTACTAGACATAAGTTGTTTATATTGATCGTTTGACTATGTACTCTGTTGTTGTTTATATCTAGATCCGTCGTTGTTATGGAGATGAACAATTTCCAAATATTAGCACACTTCACAATATTATATATATATGGAATTCAAGGATATCAATAGTTAAAATCCAATGCTGTAAAATGATGACTGTCGAGAGGAAGTATCAATAAAATAATGGTATATATCTTTGCATAAATTGAAATCTTTAAATGTGGTTATAAACTTATCATATCATAAATTAAATAAAATTGGTTTGTTTTTAGTTATAAATAAATTAAATTTTATAATTTTTTTTATTAATATGTACAAATAAAAAAGAAAAGGAATTGCAATTATAATTTTGAATAAAAATAAGAGATGAACTGTGTAAGTTAATATCACAAGTTTATAAGCCCAAGGTAGAGGAAACCAATATATATATATATACATATATATATATATATATATATATATATATATATATATATATATATATATATATATATATATATATATATATATGACAAGTTTTAAAGTAGTTTGTAGATGGTAGGACTCACTGAAATTTTTCTGTTTATCATTCTTTTCACAATTACATCTTAAGGAGATTATGCTGTTACTTTTATAGAAAAATGAATAGTATTCATGTTTCATTTTGAATTATAGTTGGAGCTGAGGCTGATGATGATAGGATTGAGTTGCTGTTGTCTTAAGTTGTAGGAAAGGATGTCACAGAGTTGATTGCACCCGGTAAGGAGAAATTGGCTTTAGTGCCAAGTGGTGGTGGTGTAGCTGTTGCTGCTGCAGCAACACCTACTACTTGAGGAGCTACAGCACCTACTGCTGAGGCCAAAAAGGAAGACAAGGTTGAGGGGAAAGAAGAATATGATGATGTAAGTTAATAACTTGCAAAATTTTGGTTTTTAATAGGTACTTAATCATGAGTTGGAAGAATTCTGTATTTTCCCATTATTTACCTTTTATTTTCATGATTTGGTTATTTGATTGCTTGCACCAATTCAAGCTCATCATTCCTTAATTATAGTTTGTTGAATGTTGTAACTTTTATTTTCATATGGATTGTTATATGCTTGTTCGGTGTTTTCAATTATGTGCATATTCTATCTACTACATCAAGAAGTAATTGAAAGATTTTTCTGTACAACTTGTGATTTTTGTCTATTATCAATTTGTGATTTTTGTTTTCCAAATGAGAACATATATAGAGGCAAATGAAATTGAATACTTGAAGGATGTTTGTGCAAGCTTATATGGCTTCAAGCTTGAATGGGTTAACTGTTGGATTGTTATTTGCTCGTGGTGCAGTGACTTCTCTTAGCCTATTGAATCTTTTGAACTTGAAGTGTATAATAACCGTTGCAATGTTGAATTTACCAGATTTTCTAGAACACATTTGGAGAAAAAAGGTGACTTGTGCTACTGCATTTGTAGGTGGAAGATGTTAAATCTGTTCTTCCTCTTACTGAGATGTTGGATAATTACTTGACCTAAGTACATGCTCTTGTTGAGATGTTGGATAATTACTTGACCCAAGTACATGTTGGATAATTACTTAACCCATTTCTCTTTATTTCTCTCTTTATTTCTTTGTTTCTCACTCTTTTATTTGTGCATGTAAGCAATGGCAGCTATAGTGGCGCCAGTGAGCATTGATCCTGAACCTACTCAGCCTTATAACGAAGTGAAGCTATTTAATCATTAGACCTTTGAAGATGTTCAGGTTTTCAATCTCTCACTTTGCCTTTACAATTTGTTATTTTTCAATGAATACACAATATTATTGATTTTGTCGATGGTTTAGTCTTCTTTTGTGCCTAGATTGTATTTACTTTATTTGGCCTATGGCTGTCTCTTTATTTGGCATTTAGTTTTCAAATTGCATGCTGAATAGCTTTTCTAGCTACATAGATAGTCATGTTTAATGTCATTATGTTCTATGGAACTTATATCTCTAGTTAGCACATGTCCTGCTGTTTCAGCACACAATATTTAACACCTCTTCCATTTAATTTTATTATCTATTTTTAATTATTACTATCACTGTTTTTTTTCTCTTTATTTGCATGCTTCAAAAATCTCATACACAAAAAAGGAAAAGAAAAGAAGATAAGAATAGCCATTGCAACTAACTTTGTTTGTTCATGAAATTTTTTTGCATGTTATACGACCCATATTGCTGCAATCATTATTTTAATTTTTGAAGGTAGTGGGTTTCTTTCTTGAGTTGGAACTGCTATCGCAGCTCTTATCAATGGGTTTCACACTCCCAAAGGGAACAAGATTCACTATAAGAAAAATCCTGATTCCCGACGGAAACTCACCGACAGAAAATTTTTCATCGCTAATTACCGACAGAAAAATATTTTTCGTAGGGAAAATTGTCGGAAAAAATATTTATTGCGACGGAATAATAAATCTGTCGTAAATAATGGAGAAAAATTTTCCTGCCAAACTTTACCGACGGAATCGAAAAAACCATCGTTAAATTGACGTCAATATTACGCGGCTAAAATTATACACAAAATTTACAGATGAAATAAGCATTCTGTCGGAAATTTTCCTACTAAATTGCCATTCTGTAGGTAAATTACCTACGGAAATTGAATTTCATAGGTAAATTAACGCCAATATTACGCGGTTAAAATTGTACACAAAATTTACCGACGGAATAAAATTTTGTCGGTAATTTCCCTACAGAATTGCCATTCCGTAGGTAAATTCCCTAAGGAAATTGAATTTCGTAGTAAAATTGCTGACGGAATGTTTATTCCATCGGTAAATTAGTGCCAATATTACACAGTTAAAATTGTACACAAAATTTACCGACATAATTATTATTTCGTCGGTAATTTTCCTACAAAATCGTCATTCCGTAGGTAAATTTCCTACGAAAATTGAATTTCGTGGGGTAATTACCGACGTAATATTTATTGCGTCGGTAAATTAGCGTCCATATTATGCGGTTAAAATTGTACACAAAATTTACCGACGGAATAATATTCCGTCGGTAATTTCCCTATAAAATCGCCATTTCGTAGGTAAATTGCCTACGAAAATTGAATTTAGTAGGGAAATTAGCAACGGAACATTTTTTCGTCGGTAAATTACTTACGGAATTCAATTTTTGTAGGTAATTTACCTACGAAATCGCCATTCCATAGGTAATTTTCCCTATGGAATTGAATTCCGTAGGTAATTTTGCTACATAAATATTTAAAAAAAAATTAAGAATACTTAATTTTTTTATCACTCTATTAATTCTATTTAACTATTTTATTTAAAAAAACCCAATTTTTATAAATAGTTAAATATTTTTGTATAAATGTATGAGAATTTTTAAATAGATACGAATGATGCTATGTACAATAGTTGGATGTATTTCAAAGTCATTAATGAATAAATATATTAAAGTTGACCAATCAAAGTTTTATTTCTTAGTTATTTTTTACTGAAAATGCAACAGAGAGTTTCTATCCAACTCAACTATAGAAAAATTAACTTCTTAGTTAGAATACTTTTATAATTTGTTATTAAGGATCGGAAAACATTTGTGAATAAATAAATTAATTAGTTAATTAACAATAACATGTATAATTGATACCCATAAAAGTTTTACCATCACTTGTAAGCTAATATATTTTGCACTTTTAATCCTTATAGTTGTTAAGAAATAATCTCTAAAATAATATGTTTACTATTCTTATAATTATGAGGCGGGTACTTAATAGGTGGACAGACATTGAAGTTGATTTCAATTACAAATGACACGAAATGAATTTAAGCATACACAAAATATAATGTAGTCTACATCGATGTTTTTCAGAAGCTGATCGAATATCAATTCGACCTGTCAATTGAGTTTTGAGTAAATTACCTACGGAAAATTTTTTTGTAGGTAAATTATCCACTAAATTGAAATTCCGTAGGCAAACCTTTCCCTATATAAAAAAATTACTCCACTTCTCTTTTTTTTCTAAATTAAAAATTTAAATAGACATAAATAATTAAGAATACTTAAAATTCAAAGTAAATAAATAAATAAATAAATAAATATATATATATATATATATATATATATATATATATATATATATATATATATATATATATATATATATATATATATATATATATATATATATATATATGTGTGTGTGTGTGTGTGTGTGTGTGTGTGTTGATTTACTTAAATTGAGGATTAAAATGCACAAAAGAAAGAGAATTGGGCTCAATTGATTAATTATAAAAAAAGAAAGTACTAAAAGAGAGATTTGCCAAAACTTTTAACCTATTTCTTTCTTTTTTTCCTGGAATGATCGGGTTCCTTTCCCTTCCCTTCCCACTGCCTCTCTCTTTCCTTCCTCTCGGTTTACCCTCTCTTATCTGATCAAGCTTCCACCGTCGCCGTTCCTCGTTAGCCCGCCGCACTGCCGCCGTCATTCCCGCCTGAGAAGCCGTCGAACCCGCCGTTTGTCCCCTTCTTCCCCTCACGCGATGGTAGCCCCGAGCTCCCCTGCTGTTCTCTCTTCTCTTGCTCGGTCCCTTCTCAAATTCGCCCCTCTATTTGTTGCTTCTCTCCTTTTAAACCCTAGGTAAGCCTTATATCATCCTTTAATGGTTGTTTTGTGATGGGAAATTGAAAGAAAGTTGAGGGATTTAGATTTAGGGATTTTATGAAATTGGGGGTAATTTATTTATTGTTGGTAAAATTGAAGATTTGTCTAATTAATCATCTAAGGTTGCTGTAAATTAAGTGTTATAACCAATCGGCAATTGCTAATAATAAAATAATAAAAGATAAAACTAGTCCAATAATAAAAGAATTAAAACTTGGATTTTTTGTAATACTAATTGTTATTTTATTGGACGTGACGGTGGTGTTCCAGAAATCAGTAATACTATTGGGCGCTAAGTTTGTGCGTATGGGGAAAGTCTATTGGCTTGAATTTCGTTGTTTTCGTCCACATAATATATTTTATCTTAAAAAAGTACGATTTCTAAATAAGGAGTTCATAGACAATCAGAGGTGGTGAGAGGGGTGTTGTCCTTTCGTTTTTGCTCCTGTATTTCTTTGTGCTCAATAATAAATTGATATATATATATATAATTTTGTTGGAACAAATAGTGGTGATTAATCTGCTGGTATGACAGTTTGTTCTTTAAAATGTATTTCAAATTGAGTCATTGTTAGATATGTCCCATTAATATTTTTCTAAACTTTTTGAAAACATCTGAAATCAATTTTGAAATAAGAAGTTAAATATGCAATGATATTATGGACCTAATACTTTGTAGTTGTTTAAATCAATAGACTATTCCTGGGAGCCTAAAAGATGGACTCTCAAGTTATGCTTATTCTTAGATAATAACTTGTTGAGAGAGAATAAGATACATAGTATGGTTGTACTAATTGGTAGCATATCTTATTGTCTGGCTCTTTTGTCTATGATCTGAAGGATTAATTCTCAGTATCTATCTGTGTTGGAAACAAACGTATAAATCTGTCACTGCTATTACTCAATCCAGGGGAGTGCAGCGGTAGGGTTCCGGTATCTTAAATCCTTTCTTAACAGCTCTCGAATCTGTTTTCTTCGGTACTACTGCTTCTTGCTCCTCAACTTCTTTAATTCTACGGTCTTTCCAATCAGGAAATTTATATATTGCAATTCATTGATTTGATTTTCTCATTTAACTTGCTATGCTAGCCCATCATTTGTTCTTTGTTGCAAGGTACATATTGATCAACAACAAATGCATTTCTACGATTTACATGGAGTTTACAGTGCTTCATATAGGGTCCCTGTCCTATTTTTTCATGGTTATTGTAGTGGTATGTTATGCCATGTTTCTCAAAATTTATAGAAATTTTTGTATTTGCAAATGATTCCATATATTGGCTGGCTGAATGGCATTCTATTGCTTTTGAAATTTCCCACATTATGCATCTAAACATAACTTATCACATCTAGATTTGACAATTGGTTCTGTACTTGTACCATTTGGGTGAATATTGTTTAGATGGACGCCCTTTACAGCTAAATGAAATTGAAGTGGATCTACCTACTTGCTTTGCAAAGGTGTTACTAGAATCAAAGTGGAATTTTATAACTCAGGAGGTAAATTTTTACTTCTTTCAATTCTGTGTTTATTACATCTCTGTTTATTATTATGAGAGAGATGATTGAATTGCACTTTGAACAAGCATTTTCAAAAGAAAAGAAAAAGTTTGAGCTGACATAGACTTCGGTACTTTTGTTTTTGGTCAATCATCTTCTTTTATACAGTCTTTAACTTCCTCTTCTATACTTCCACCTTTTCATTCTATAAACTTCAACCACGATAGAGAGTGATTTCTTTGTGGTCTGTTGTGATTTAATGTGGGTTCAATGCTAGAAGATAGATAACTAAGACATTTTGTACCTCCTTATTTTTTTTGACAATTAAATGATATAATGGCCATTCTGATGCTGGCTTTGTAAGAACTACTGTAAGATTGTCTTTTTCTATGGAATGGCAGTTTAAATGTGTAGTTTTCTTTTTTCTTTTTTTTTAGCACATCACATGAACTTGACGTGTGGCATTGCAATATCAAGGATCACAAGTTTTTGGCCATTGACATACTACATGTGAAGATCACCCTCAATCTTGATAGACGTAACAATGTTTAGGATTCCAGAATGCCTATAAATGCTAACAGAGCATTGCCCTTAAAATTACTTGTGAAGGAATCTCTTCTAGTTATTGATTAATGTTTGGGATTCGGGAGCACTAATTAATTTGAATCTAGGAGCATCCATACCTCAATAGGCCTTGGTACAAATTGCATCCATGTGGAACTAGTGTCCTAATTAATAATAAAACCAATAATTGATGGGACTAGCATTAATTCAGTCAAGATAAACTGAATTTAGAAATTATTTTGGTTTAATGACAATTTAAATTAACATTTTAATTCAGATTACAAGTTATATTTATGAAATTTAGGTTTACTTTCCATATAGGAATTTTAAATTTTTTTTATTATTTAGGTACTCTATTTGAACCAAAATATCTCCTAAACCTTGTTTTTCTTTATTGCATTAGGCATCCTGTTATCGGTAAGTGTGTTTGAATAAATGCGGAGGTATATTGCAGCATATTTTTTCTTGGATTTGTGCAGTTAATGCCTTTTGTTTCTTTTGTTTAGCTGTTATGCATGTCATACTGCATAGTTGGCACAATAAAACAATACAATGCACTACTATAAAATGGTAGATGTTTCCTTTTTCGTACTCAGATGAAAGAAGTAAGGGGGGAAGGTAGCACATCGCATCATCCAAATAATCCACCCGCGCCGACATAATAGGGTTTTAGATTTTATTACTTTTAGGACTAATAACGATTTGACTGCAATGTTAAGGCTAAAATTATATGTTATTGAATATTATAAATTTAATGTTCTTATTTGATTTCTATTAATTCATTATTGTAAATTATATATTTTATATTATATTGTTGATTACGATTTCACTATATAGAGAAAATAAATTAAAATTTGAGAATTAAATAATAAATAAAATAAATTTTGAGACTTTTTGTTAAAATATAGTCAAAATATAGCGATGAAAAACTTTTCCATCGCTAAATTTTCCTACGGAAGATTTATTTCCGTCGATAAATTTAGCTACGGAAAATATCATACTGCAGGAAGATATTGCCGATGGAAAACTATTCCGTTGCTACATTTGCCTAAGGAATAGCTATTTTCGTCGATAAATTTACCTATGAAATATATATACCGTAGGAAATATTGCCTACGGAATAGTATCCGTTGGTAAAAAAAGGAAAATGACAACAATAATTGGTCTTTATTTAGCAATGGAATTGGCGACGGAAATATATTTCGTCGGTAAAATTACCGACGAAATTATTTTCCGTCGGCAAAAGTGCCTACGACCGTATTCCTTTGCCAATTTTCGTCGCTAATTTCCGTCGGCATTTTTGTTTCCCTACAGAATTTCACTTAATTCCGTCGGAAATTTCCATCGGTATATGAATTTTTCTTGTAGTGATTGCTAGGTACATTTATTTGCCTTACATGGTTCTTGACAATTTAATTTGTTATAGTAGCAAACTTCTGCTTAATGAATCGTGATATTGTACTCACCTATCAACTCACGGCTAGCCTTCTTCATTTTGTTTTGTTTTCCTTGTTGCTATTTTGGGAACAGTTATCCAAGCATTTCATACAATTTTTTAACTGTTAATGCCACCAAGTAAAACACGTCTCTTATAGCATTCTCATCTTATTCATAAGGCAGAATCAACTCCCTTGGATCTAATGTTTTTCTGAACACATCTATAAGAGCTGGTTAATTGAGTGATGATATTACCATCAATTCCACCAAACCAGAAGAAACTGCAAACTGCATGATAGAGGAAGATATGGATGTTCCTGAAATTGTAGAAGAAATTATTGAAATTTTAATTACTGGGTTAAAAGGCATGGCATGTCTAAAGGGTAAGATCTTGCAATGAATGATACCTTTTTTCCATCAATTTTGATTGTCAATAAACAGAATAGAAAGTTCTTATATATATATATATATTATGCCTTTTTAAACTAGGTAGATTCTAAGGAGAAAATCTTGGATTAATATGTTAAGTCATTTTTACACCTATATCTTGAAGTTGGCTTCATACATATTCGGGTAATTCACTCTATTGACAAGCCAGCTTCACATGTTATCCATGATGTTCTACCAGTAGGTCGGGTCACTTCGGACCCTGTCTTGCCAAGTTGTGCCTTTCATTATGAAGGTTGTATAGTGTCTTAAGTTAAAGTGTTAGAACCTTTTTGGAATATTTTTATTAGTGGTATATTCTAACATTCAATTTCACTTTACTTCCATCTCTTGAATAACATCTAATCATTTTTTTTTCTTTTTTTCTTCTCTTTTGGCAGGCACTGCATTATGATGTTTGAAGAGGTCCTCATGGGATTGGATCTCATGTATGTGATGCTGCTGCATATGTTTGTTGGGCATTTGGTCGTGCATATTATCACACAGATATGAGAAATGTGTAAATTGAAGTGATCAGGCATTCATTTTTATAAACTTGACTTCAATTGCATTTTGTTCCTTAAGTTTTTGGCGCAGTATCATTATCATGTGCATTCTTGTTTTTAGTTAGTTTTAAGTTGAATGATTTCTCTAGGATAAGGGCTTGAAAGAACTTGCTGCAGAGGCCCTTGCTGTGCTTGGGAAATATGATCCTGAATACTTTGCAGCTTTTGTCTTGGAGAAGTTGATTCCCTTTACTATGTCCACTGATCTCTGCATGTAACATGGCGCGACCCTAGCTGTTGGAGAAGTTGTTTTGGCTTTGCATCAATCTGATTACTCTTTTGCCAGTGGTTGGTGTTCTTGTTTCCTTCTTTGAGATACTCTTATTTGATCAGATATTTTGCCGAAATTTATTATTAAATGTCATATGATTGTCGATTCAGATTTTCCATTCATTTGTAGCATGTGGTTTATTTTTGTGTTTCACTTCATTAATTTATTTTGTTTTTCCTCTTTTTAGATTTCTATGAACATTTAAGTTATTAATTTGAAGAGATTTTTTCTGTCAGAGATTAAAATAATTAGAAATATGGTGGGAAAAGAATATTAGAACAACTAGCCTTTAACCAAACAGACTGGCAATCAGTAAAGACAAATACATGCAGTCATGCATAGATAGAGTGATCATTTACAATACACTACAAGAAAATTAGCAAATAGCAATGAAAATTAGCAACTGAATTTGTTGAATTTTCGTTGCTAATAACAATTAGCAACAGAAAATAGCAACGGAACATTCGGTTGCAAATTTAACGGTTGGTATTTTTTGTAACGAAAATTGATTTCAATTTTCATTGTTATTTTTACCAACGAAATTAGAATTTCCATTGATATATTTAGCAATCGAATTAGAATTTCTGTTGCTATTTATAGCAACTGAAATCAATTTTCGTTGCTATTTCTAGCAACCGAATTAAAGTTTTCGTTGCTAAATTTTGTCAATATTATAAAAAAAATTGCGACGAAATTATCGTCGCTATTCTGTCACTAAATTATTGTTGATTTTTTACACAAAATTTATGAAAAAACCTATATCTGCCAATTAAAATAAAAGTGCACATACAATCCAGTCAACACGAACCCCAAAAAGCATATAAGAACTTACATAGCTTTCGAGAAATATATTTAAATGCCACATTACACCATGCAATTTATTTATCCTTATTTATTATAATACTAAAGCACACATTGTAGAAGGAATTGTAAAAAATAAAAATGCAATTAATCTTATTGTCTTAATCTAGAAATCTTTTATTATTCTCCACATATAATATACAATGGCAATTATCTTCTGGCTTCTTTTCAGAACCTTTTACATTCTTACAGAAGGAAACAAATTCATAACTCGAGCAACAATGAATTGATCCCTCAATCTTAGGAGCAATTAAAGATTTTGAAAAAACAAATAAATAGCCATTTAAACTTGACCCATAGTATAATTAAGCAACTTAAAGCCAATTGGGATAAAAAATAAACAAAGAATAAAATGTACTGATTATGTTTGTGCGATGACCATAAGAAAGCAGGAATGTGGATGAAGAAGCCAGCAAGAAAGGGAATTGAGAAGTTAAGAACAAAAGTGACACCGCAATAGCCTTAATCATCATTGCCATCATCCTTCAGTCTGTTAACAATGGATCCATTAGCAAAAATAGAAATCATATCAATTTTGATCAATAACAAGATCAATTAGCAACAAAATGAACACAAAACATGTATAGATAAACTAACCAAATGATAAAGAAGTAGAGAAATTGATTTTGAAAGAATTAGTGTTTTAGATTATTTATGGAAAATAAAGTACTTTTGGACTCCATTAATGGATCAAATTTTACATTTTAATTTTATTTTCAGCAATGGAACTGATAAATTTTTGAGGTTTTAATTTCATAACCTACCATTAATTACAAATTAAATTAGATTGACTTAATATTCATATTTTAAATTACTTATATATCTATGCAACAAATATCTTTTAAATAAACATAGTAAGTAATATGTTAATGAATTGCATATTAAAATCTTCAATTCAAAAGGACGACATAACAAAAATCGAAGGAATAAAATTGGTTGGATGTAATTTTACTTGTAGATGGGAAAAGTCAGAGTGGACACACCACTTCCTAAAAAAAGATTGACTCAACTGCTTACCTATATATGCTATGCACCTAGCTATTAAGTTAATAATTTAATGGTTTTCATTGATTCAGTCACCTATATCTAAGGTTGAGTGATGATCTGATGATAAAGAAATTCACTTTAATATGTAGCTATATGTTTGTATCTATATATATCTTGTATTTGATAAAGAAATTCACTCAAAGATCTAATCAAGATCTGAAAGTTTTAATCTACAGATATAAAGAAAAATAAATTAAGTCATTATTAAACGATCAAATAATAATAGTTAAAATTTCTCAATTCTATTCCTCTCCAGTTGCTTAATCTAACAGCACAATCTTGTGATTTCATAGTTTAGATATAGCTTGTCAATGGTAGCTGTCAAATATATTGATTTTATGAGACTGAGGTGGACAATTTGCATGAGCTGTTGACAACTGTTTAAGTGCTAGACAATGTGGACAGTTTTGCACTAAAACAACTTGCTATTTTAGTGTAAAACAATGTTGACAGTTTTGCACTAAAATAACTTGCTGTTTGTATTTCATTTTTAGCTGTAATTCTCTTAGTAAATAGCTGTAATATATTTTCTGCTGTAATTAAGGGATTTAGCTTAATCTCTTATGTTGTAATCAAGAGATATGATATTTTATAATTATTCTATATAATGAAAGGATACCTCACTATTTCAGACATCTAAACACATAAACAATTCTAGTTTTCTTATACTTCTTTCAGTTTTGGCATAGCTTTTACTGAAAATACAAAAGAAAAACTGAAAGAATTTACCTCTTGGAAGCCGAAGAATTAAGCAAATCGACCACTGACGTCTTATCCTCTTTGGCCTTCGACGCCGATCTCAACGATTTAAAATATGTATATCAAATGAAGTTAATGAAACTTTGCAACGTAGGGGAAACTTTTGTGATTGTATTCATACCTGTTTCAACAATACTTCCTTAAAAAATTTACAGAACACATAAGCTTAAACAAAAGAAAGGAATTGACGAAAATAGATAACCATATAAATAAATGAAAAAATGATTAAATTTTGTGGATCCCTTATACCTTGGCAGCAACCATTGCTTTCCCTTCTCTATGTTTCATATTTTACTTTGTGGCTGGTTGCATTATTGAAGATACAATACCTGGTTAAAAAAAATAGATATGAGGAATTATTTTTTGTCTATCCCAAAGTTTTTCTCACTTGAGTTGTTTCACCAGGAATTAAAGAGAGAGAGAGAGAGAGAAGATCCAGTTCGAGACACATAAACACAAAAATTTCTCTCCATTTTGCATAGTTGAGTTGATTAAATATATAAATAAACTAACTACTAATCGAGAAGAAAAAGTTAAATAATTAAACAAAGCCAAAAAGAACCACCGATCGTTCTTTTTTTAAGATGTGACCAATGCATCATTCAAAAAATGTCCAGTAGACGTAATGTATATAGCAAAAAAATGCTAATACACATGTAAGCAATATATTGTAATAACAAATATATATCATAAAAATGAAGTCCTCCTTGTCCTAACTATATTCAATAGAATACTACATGATAATACCCATTATCATTAAGTTCTAAATCCATGAAAACATTTATATTTCATAAATTCAAAACAATACACTAATTCATAACATTCAAAATTATACACTAAGACCGATCAGGACTCTACCGACTCGATTTTATAATTACTTGTACAGTTTGTCAGATATGAGTTCCTTCTGATGAGCATATTCAATTCGAGAATCCACATCGTAATTGAAATCAATAAGAGGATTTCCTAATATAAATCCCTAGATCGAATTTAACCGAAACAATTACTAAACCACAATGCTAAAATTCGAAATATATAGAGTTGCACTATTTTATTTATTAATTTTTTTAAAATCTAGTTGACCATAAAATAATATAAACTTTTACATACTTTAAGATTGATTGGCTGATTAATCCCTTTGTGGTTTCATGTAATACTTCAAAAGAAAAAAATAAGTTCTCTGAAACCGAGCTGGTTTTGCAAAATATATATAAGTTTTGTGGACTTAATTATTAAATTACCATTAGAAATTTCCTGAACAATTAGTGGAACAATTAGTCCGTTGTAAGAATCACCACCAATATAGCATGGATTTGACAAAAATTTCGAGTGTCTCATAAGCCACTGCATAGTTCAATTCCAAAAACATAATTCCAGAAATTTAATGAAATTACTAAAATAACATTAAATCATGTAACTTTAGGTAAAATTTAATTTTGTGAAAACAAAGACTGTACATTTAAAATCAAAGCCCCAACATTTCAATGGTTTTTAAATTAAAACCCAAACTCTTTTTTTTTCTTACAATTATATCCACAAAATATTGCTATTTCACCATCTAATAAGTGGATTGAATTGCAATATGTTGTAAAAATCAAGGATAAAATTATAAGAAAAAAATACTTTGAAATTCTATCGAAACATTTGAATAATTTTTTTAAAAGAATTAAGTTGACCAACCTTTAGGTAAAATTATAAGAAAAAAATACTTTGAAATTCTGGATATCTTTCTAACTCGAAGAAATAGTAAAACAATTGCACCTCTCCCTTCTCCCTAACTCCTTCGTACCTTTACCAAATTAAACAAATAGATCCATATTAAACAAGAAAGCAATAGATCCACATTAAACAAGAAAAAAAACTTTACTTAACCAAATTAAGGTACTTTAAAATGAAGACTTACCTTGTGTAGACGAAGGGAAGAGCGGTGATGCGCCGTGATCTGGGGCAGTAAAATAACAGTAAGAAAAAAAGCGAGTCGGCATAAACATCATGACTCGTGAAAAATGAAGCAATTGTGACACAAGAGGAGATGTTCATGAGTCAGCATGAGAATCACGACTCGTGAAAAACAAAATGTAGGCATCTGAGGAATAGGTTCACGAGTCGGACAGCCTTTCACGACTCGTGAAGAATTCTTCTCTATGCTACGCGTGAAACAGGTTCACGACTAGAACTGAGATTCACGACTCGGTATGCTGCAACCTCTGGAATACTCGTGAACATGTTCAGGAGTCGATCTGCACTTGTGAACATGACAGTGCTTCATTTTTTTCTGCAAAATCATACCAACCTCAATCCAAAAGTTAAAATTACAAAAGAAAAATAAATCAAATAACATGAAAATGATAAAATACTGAAAATATGACCAGGAATAATCCTAAAAAAATAAAATCTAAAAAAAAAACTAATCCTAAACAAAAAGATTAATGTGCAAGAAATGAATTTAATAAATTAACTGTTAAAATCACAAATACTTTTGGTCTAAGATCATTACAAAAACCCTAATTACAAAGAATACAACAAACACAATATAAAAATTCATACATCAAATAACTAATATATATCATATAATCCTAAAGCATCTACTCTTTTGTATCATTCAATAAAAATTCATTCAAATCGCTCCCCGGCAACAGCGCTAAAATCTGATGGGAATTTAATTGAACCCTTAGTCTCACTAGACTGCGTATAGGATGAGTAGGGTATCGTTCCAAAGGGAACGGGGTAAATTTTGTATTGAAATCACAAAGACTAGATGGATAGGTAACGAATAAAATAAAGATAATGCATTTAACTAAATATCTAGACTACTTTGGATATATTAAATTAATTTGAATTAAAGATGACTTAAATGATGGTATGAACATACATTAAAAATTATGAAATAATAATTCATTTAAGAACAAGTTCTAGATAATTATATAAATACAGTGACTGGAGAATTTAGCCAAGATTCTTTAAAGCAACTCTCGTTGTCAGTAAATATGTTTTTATTTAGAGTCTATAAGCACTCTCATGTCATTATAGAGATAAATAAAAATTATGAAGCTCTATGCCAATTCTTTAACCCCTCAAAGTGAATTCCTTAAGTCAAATTAAAGGAATTCAATGCTTCAAGTACATTTATTTGTTTTTCTATCAAAGAATTCCAACTCTCGTTGCGAATAAATTGACTATCATGCCAAATATGGTGGCCAATCATACATAGCAAATCAAAAGCACACAAATGGATGTAAATCATAATTCATGCATAATAAGAATAAACATGTCTTAAACAAATACTAGTGCATATTTATAATGTACAAAGGAAACGAGCCAAATACATATTTGAAATAAAAGATAAACAAGAGAAAGAAACTTATCCCTTGTTCCTTTGGCTTGTCCCTTTGTAATCATCTACTAAAAGCTAAGTAAAAATGTTTATCCAAAATAATAACTATATTTCTAAAAACTAAAACATTGATTTTTTCTCCCCCCTTTTTCAGCATCTTGGATCCCTATTTATAGAGATTAAGTCTACAGATATGTCCCTTCAGAATAGTTGTCAATCATGGAAAGTTGCCTTGAAAAGTCCCGATGGTTGGCTGAAGGATCAGGTGTAAAAAGGTGGCATCGTTTGGGAGCAGGCGTCATGTCCGACTCGTGAACACCTTCACGAGTCGTGAACTCTAGCCGTGATTCTTCTCGTGAATTGCATCCCACTCGTGACTTGTCTGCCGACTCGTGATCATTTCTTCTCTGCCTCACTCGTGCATCTCCCTCCTACTCGTGAATTCATGTTTGAGTCGTGATTCATTTCACGACTCGTGATCTTCTTCTTCGAATCTTCACCAGATTCTTCATTTTCTTCACACTTCACCAACTTTAACCTAAAAACAAACATAAACACATAAATTGAACATAAACACATAAAAATACATATAATATTACATACTTAGCTACATAAATAAGAGAAAAACACACATAAAAAGATAGACATTTTACATGACATCAAATTCCCCCACACTTAAACCTTGCTTGTCCCCAAGCAAGAGAAAAGTGAGAAAATTTAATTTCAAGTCAAACTAAGTAAGTTAAATTATAAAGCATTGCTCAATTTTTACTTAAGATAAGATTAAAATGAAATCAAATACCTTAACACTCAAAATATTAGTACATCAAGACTTAAAACATGCATCTTAAATCATCAAGTCACCTAATTTACTAATTCCAACATCAAGATAGTAAAATCTCAAAAATAACCATGCTCAAGAGAGAATAATGATCATAAAGCTTAAGAGTTTAAGACTATAGTTGCCTTTTTGGACAATTAAAAAGCACACATACCTTTAAACCCATCTCATGGCATTTTTAGACTATGTTTTTCATCTTTTTCTTTCTCTTTTTTTTTTAGCATGGGTATACTTTTAAACTTTATCCCATGAATTTTAAAATAGCAAGAGAATGTAGTATTGGGTGCATTTTACGCTCCATCCCATACTTGATTAAACTTTTGAGTATGCATCTTGCTTTATTGTATTTATTTTCATTTTTTCTTACTTTTTTTTCACTAGTCCTCATCCATTATTGAAAAGCCTAAAGGTAAGTATTATGGTTATAGTTTCCATGAGGCAACTAAAATCCAAAAATCTTAAGCTAAATGAGCATATTCTAACCTTAAAGCATAGTTAGGAAAGAGACTAAACAATCTAAAATGTTAAAAGAAGTAAAAAGAGATAACTTAAAAACATAAAACACATGCCAAAAATCTTGAAAAACTAATCAAATGAGTATAAAAAAGTAAATGAATCTTCATAACAACCTATATTACATACAATATGAGCAATACTTATAACAAAACTCACTATAAAAGTTAGTCTACGTAAAGAAAAAGATAAACAAACAACAACAGACACAAGTGCTCCCCCACACTTAGAACACGCATTGTCCTCAATGCGGAGAAACAAAACAAACACACAAACTAAAAGAAAATAAAAAATAAACAAAAGCGAGGAAAGAAAAACTCCCCTTAAATCATGGTGAAGGTGGAGGTGATAGGACCATATAGCCCGATTGGGCAATGAAAACGTCCACCTTGTGTTCAAGATGGCGTTGACTATGAACCAATTGACTTGTGGCTTGCTCCAAGGAAGCCAATTGATTTTGTATAGCGGACTGGTTTTGTAACAATTGGTTGAACATGGATTGGGTGAGATTTGAAGAAGATCCAACAGTTGATGAAAAAGTAGGTGCATGACTAGGAACATCCTCTATAGGAACATCTCCTTGTGCCTCATCCGAAGTGCTTTCCTCAGCAGCCACTTGTGGAGTAGAGGTTCCTACAAGATCCTTCCAACAAGAACGATATATAGGTGGTATGTATTGAAAGGAATTGTTAGTGACTTCTCCTCTTACAAATAAATACTTTGAAAAATACAAGCAAGGAAGTACAGCGTCATAAATGCGTAAATCAATATCAATATCCCTAACAATAGCAGTAATAATATGTCCATGTGTAATAGGGGACTCCAGACGACTAACACAATTCAACAATTGTTTGAAAAATCCAATAAGACCAACAAATAGACTTATGGTTATGCACACACCACATCAAGAAAAGTTCATGACTTGAAACTCTATTAAATTTAGGCTTGTTGAAGACAATGGAGGCAAGAATCTTATGCAAAATCCAATATTTTAAATCTGAAATAAACATGGATTTGGCCTCTCTAGCCCTATAAGTTGTAGTTAATCCAGTAAGAAAGTTCCAAAACTCATTTGGCCTATAACTCTTAGGAGGGGTACATAATCCACTTGGTTTAAAACTAAAAATACGATGCATCATGAAATAAGTAAGAGTATGATCAACACCATTTAAGCGAAAGTCTACAAGCCTAGGATTATCAGTATTTTCTTTAAAATTTGTGTAAAATTCTAAAACTAAATCAGTGTAGAACTGCTCATGCATATTAACAAACCTCAAGAGACCACATTTAGATAACATCTCATTGACTTCATCAAGAACACCCACTTGTTCAAGCAAAGAGCTAGGAAAATACTTACATTGAGATTTTGCTCGATCCTTAAGAACAAGGAATCTGTTACCTTCATGGATGGAGGAAAGAGGGAATGGTGAACCAAAGTCTGTCTATAAACTTTGAAGTGGTGGTTCATCTCCCCCTTGCTGGCTTCTTGAAGAAGATGGGGTCTTTGTTCTCACCATTGATGGAAAATGAAAGAAAGACAAAGAGGAGATATGCAAGAATAGTAATGCAGGAATAGAAATGCAAGAGAAGAACAAGATGAAGAAGAAAGACACAAACGTGAATGTATGTCGTAGTGAAAGAGAAGAGCAAGTTAAAGGAAAGAAATGAAAGACAAAATGAGTCGTGAAGTGACTCACGATAGTGCACGAGTAAAGGAAAAGAAAAGAACTGTGAAAAGGAAGGAAAGAATCACTGCAGTGTTCGTAGAAAAATTAGGGAGAAAGTGAAAGGAAATGTCGTTTCACAAACCCTAGGTGTGATTTATAACCGATCCCCCCATTAAATTTAAGTTAATTAAGGGCAGTTAATCCAAATTAAAATTGCAAATATGATTAATTAAAAGAAATAAGAGTTAAAGAAAGAAATAAAAAATAATTAAAAATAAGAACATGAAGTAAAAATTATGACTCGCAGATTGGGAACAGTGTATCACGAGTCGGCATAAACATCACGACTCGTGAAAAATGAAGCAATTGTGACACAAGAGGAGATGTTCATGAGTCAGCATGAGAATCACGACTCATGAAAAACAAAATGTAGGCATCTGAGGAATAGGTTCACGAGTCGGACAGCCTTTCACGACTCGTGAAGAATTCTTCTCTATGCTACGCGTGAAACAGGTTCACGACTAGAACTGAGATTCACGACTCGGTATGCTGCAGCCTCTGGAATACTCGTGAACATGGTCACGAGTCGATCTGCACTCGGGAACATGACAGTGCTTCATTTTTTTCTGCAAAATCATACCAATCTCGATCCAAAAGTTAAAATTACAAAAGAAAAATAAATCAATTAACATGAAAATGATAAAATACTGAAAATATGACCAGGAATAATCCTAAACAAATAAAATCTAAAAAAAAAACTAATCCTAAACAAAAAGATTAATGTGCAAGAAATGAATTTAATAAATTAACTGTTAAAATCACAAATACTTTTGGTCTAAGATCATTATAAAAAACTCTAATTACAAAGAATACAACAAACACAATATAAAAATTCATACATCAAATAACTAATATATATCATATAATCCTAAAGCATCTACTCTTTTGTATCATTCAATAAAAATTCATTCAAACCGCTCCCCGGCAACGGCGCCAAAATCTGATGGGAATTTAATTGAACCCTTAGTCTCATTAGACTGCGTATAGGATGAGTAGGGTATCGTTCCAAAGGGAACGGGGTAAATTTTGTATTGAAATCACAAAGACTAGATGGATAGGTAACGAATAAAATAAAGATCATGCATTTAACTAAATATCTAAACTACTTTGGATATATTAAATTAATTTGAATTAAAGATGACTTAAATGATGGTATGAACATACATTAAAAATTATGAAATAGTAATTCATTTAAGAACAAGTTCTAGATAATTATATAAATAAAGTGACTGGAGAATTTAGCCAAGATTCTTTAAAGCAACTCTCGTTGTCAGTAAATATGTTTTTATTTAGAGTCTATAAGCACTCTCATGTCATTATAGAGATAAATAAAAATTATGAAGCTCTATGCCAATTATTTAACCCCTCAAAGTGAATTCCTTAAGTCAAATTAAAGGAATTCAATGCTTCAAGTACATTCATTTGTTTTTCAATCAAAGAATTCCAACTCTCGTTGCGAATAAATTGACTATCATGCCAAATATGGTGGCCAATCATACATAGCAAATCAAAGCACACAAATGGATGTAAATCATAATTCATGCATAATAAGAATAAACATGTCTTAAACAAATACTAGTGCATATTTATAATGTACAAAGGAAACTAGCCAAATACATATTTGAAATAAAAGATAAACAAGAGAAAGAAACTTATCCCTTGTTCCTTTGGCTTGTCCCTTTGTAATCATCTACTAAAAGCTAAGTAAAAATGTTTATCCAAAATAATAACTATATTTCTAAAAACTAAAACATTGATTTTTTCTCCCCCTTTTTCAGCATCTTGGATCCCTATTTATAGAGATTAAGTCTACAGATATGTCCCTTCAGAATAGCTGTCAATCATGGAAAGTTGCCTTGAAAAGTCCTGATGGTTGGCTGAAGGATCGGGTGTAAAAAGGTGGCATCGTTTGGGAGCAGGCGTCATGTCCGACTCGTGAACACCTTCACGAGTCGTGAACTCCAGCCGTGATTCTTCTCGTGAATTGCATCCCACTCGTGACTTGTCTGCCGACTCATGATGGGATCTGCCGACTCGTGATCATTTCTTCTCTTCCTCACTCGTGCATCTCCCTCCTACTCGTGAATTCATGTTCGAGTCGTGATTCATTTCACGACTCGTGATCTTCTTCTTCGAATCTTCACCAGATTCTTTATTTTCTTCACACTTCACCAACTTTAACCTAAAAACAAACATAAACACATAAATTGAACATAAACACATAAAAATACATATAATATTACATACTTAGCTACATAAATAAGAGAAAAATACACATAAAAAGATAGACATTTTACATGACATCAGCAACAAAAATTGATTTCAGTTGCTAAAAATAGCAACAAAATTTCTATTCAGTTGCTAAATATAGCAACGAAAATTCTAATTTCCTTGGTAAAAATAGCAACGAAAATTCTAATTCCGTTGTTAAATTTAGTAACAGAAACAATTTCCATTGCTAAAAAATACCAACTGTCAAATTTACAACCGAATGTTTCGTTCGTATTTTTCGTTGCGAATTTTTATTAGCAACAAAAATTCAACAAATTCGGTTGCTAATTTTCGTTGCTATTTGCTAATTTTCTTGTAGTGTTTGTTGATAAATAGTTGTAATGAAGTGTAAGCGATATAATTGATTATATGAATAAAGCAATTGGTCCATAGCACATATATGAGTGATTAATGCAATGAGGAATTTAAGTGGGAGAAACCTTTATTTTAAGCCTGAATTAGATATATACGTGGAAATATAAGGGATAGTGATTTGATACCTTTTGGTATCTAGTGTTGACACCGTAATGTTGTCTAGTGACCCGATACCTTTAGATATCTAGTGATGACACTATAATAGTGTCTAGTGATTTGATACCAGTACGGTATCTAATATTCCCAATTGTCCACACTTATACTGAGTTCAAGCTATGAAAATGTTTATAGTGTTTTATGTATTATGGTTAATGTATATGTGATAATTAAGTATGTAATGACGACAATGCAAGGTGTATGTGTAATTGATAAGATATAATGTGTATGGCTTATACATCATTTTTCAGTTAAGCAAAGTATAAATTGCATGTTAGAACTACGTGGTTCTAATTCCCAATTTCGAGATACATGGAGGCTTGAAATACACTACAAGAAAATTGCAATTTAGCAACGAAAATTAGCAACGGAAAATAGCAACGAAAATTAGCAACCAAAATTTCGGTTGCTAATTCGGCAGTTGCTAAATTTAGCAACGAAAATTGAATACCGTTGCTAAATTCAACAATGCAAGATTCGATGGATTGGTCAATTTTAGCAACGGAATATAAATTTCCGTTACTAAATTTAGCAACGGATATTGAATTCCATTGCTAAATTAGCAACAGAAATTTAGATTCCATTGCTAAATTCATCAATAAGTAAAAACATTAACGACGGTAATTTTCGTCGCTAAAAATTATTCCAATTTTTTATAATCAAAATCCCATGATTGACAGGTAAGAAAGTTTGAGAGATTGAATTCCTAAAAGAGCCACTAACTGCCAAAAATATATGATTACAAGGCAATGTAATGTAAACCAAAAATTAGCGGTAAGTTCTTATTTCAATCATTTATAGTAGGAATAAATGTAAACTTCACATACAGCTGAGTGAACTATACTAATTTTGGTATCAAATCTACCAATGATTGATCCATGAATATATTCATGTAATCTGTCAAATATAAAGTTAAACACTTTATTGCATGCTATTAAACAAATTATATTATGCTTAAAAGTTAAAACTAATGATCATATTCAAGTTACATATAAATCTCAAGAGTCAGCAGATTCTTCAAATTAATTGCCTCGAATAATTTTCATCTATTTTCTTTAAACTGTCTTAATGTTGAAGCGCAAGCTATATTTCTCAGTTCCAAGAACATTAAGATATTATGGACATAGTGCCAAGACCTTACCTTTCTGCTTCTTAATGCAGTATAAAGAAGGCCAAATGAGAGACCATTGTAGTGATGCCTGTACAAATTTTAAATAATGAGAAACAAGAAACTAGTACAAATTTGCTTGTTTTGATTCGATGGCACAAAATCACATAAATTAACTTATAGTACTAATATAATAGAAAATTATAAAGTAGCTATATATATTATAAGAAAGGAAAGTGAATTGTTTCCCACTCCAACAAAAATAAATAAATGCATAAATAAATTTTAAGCATCCATTAAAAATAGGCATAAGTATCAACTCCTTATTCAAATTCTTTTTCGTCACTTTTCTATACATCAATTAAGAAAAAGATAATTTGGTAATTTAAACTATATTTTTCTCAGATTATTAAAATATTTTAATATTTTTTAATTTGTGGATTTTATGCTGCAAGCAATGTGTTGTTTTTGTCTGCTATGAGTTGATTCATTTTGAAGCTTGAAGCAATACAAAAGATTTTCAAGTATTCTGCAGAAATTCTCAAATGGGAGAAAGCATAAACTCTTACTTTGATTAGGTAATTGCTCTTATAAATTGCTGATGTCTGGGAAATCACATCTTTCCCTACTTCGAGATTTGTCTTGCAAAGCAGAGAAGTTGACAGCTCTTTCAAAATCTTCCAACTGATTAAGGAACAAAAAAAGAACCAGGATCAGCCGAGTTAAAGAACAAACTAGTAATCTAGTATTAAAACAAAAAAAAATACCTGCCATTTTGCAGTTTTAAGTATTGTTGCAAGATCACGCTTATGATATTCTACTGATGTAAGCAACCTCGGGGTCAACATGGTCGCCTTGAACAAGACTCTGGTCATGCAAAAGAAGGCAAAAAAGTGATTCCATCCTGTACAATGGACCAAAAACATGAGAATAGAAATCTGAAAAAAGTGCCAATATCATTGAACAATAACTTTTGCCTGGAATTTGAATGCATAATACAGCTCTGGAAGAAGTTTAAAACGCAAAAAATTTTCTAAGGCTCCTAGTTTGTGAACAAAATACCAATTGAAGAACCAGCTAAAGTTTTGACCCCATAAAAGTAAAAGGCCAAGGAAATTCAAGATCTGATAATTCTAAGTTAACCATAACTCGACTTAATGCAAATTCTTTACACATAAAATTCAACGACACTTGATACTATCATATCCTGCATGATTATTACAAATACTAGATAAAAAGAAAGAAAAATCAAGATAAAACACAAAAGAGGCCACAGAGAAGGATAACAACAATCAATTTAACCAAACACCAACCCACTATTTCTTTACAAAAGAATATACCTAGAGACCAAATCCTTGACTAACAGCTCAGTTAGCAATCAAAACGAAATTTCGCTTGTTTCTTTTCATAGACCACAGAAATTCAAAGGCAGCATTCATTTCTTTCCTTTTCAAAGGATCATTGAAAAAAAAAAGTACTTCCAAGAAAATGGGAAACGCGTCTCGAATCTAACCTGTCAGTAGAGTCCTGAACCACTTCAGCTGCTGAAATATGCTGCGCTCAATGTAAATTTTTTTCTTTTTCCTCTTTTAATAATTAGAAAGGTCAGTCATATCAACTGTACCGGTCGCCGGAGCTTTGCCGAAGGCTCGCCGTAAAATGCACCGAAGCCATCCACTGTAGATCAAGCCACTGGTAACTTTCAGGCAACACTCACGCGCCTCAATGCTGCCGCCGTTCATTGGGATTGGAGCTTGAATATCCCACCCTCACCATCACCGATCTCCTTGCTGCCTACGAGTGGGGAGGAGCGATAGCAATCGGAGGAGCCGCCTCAGCCTCGGGATCCCATCGGTGCCCTCAGCCCCTTCAATCGTTGTCACTGGTTGCCGGAATAACAAAGAACAGATCTGACTAAAAGGAAGAAAAAGCGGAGGAGAGGAGGGCGGAGATACCGTGTCGCTGCTAGTGGGTGGAGGGAAGAGCGCGATGTCGCGTTAGTGGCCAGTGACAGAAGACGATGGCGGCCTGAGAATCACCGGTGAGGACGTCGGTGAGCAGTGGTAACTCACCTTCCCTGCTCTCCCTAAATCTTTCCCGATTTTTTTTAGTTACTTTCTTTCATAATTTTTTTTTAACCACACACACATACTTAAGTTCTTCTAGAAATTCTTAAAATATCTACCATTATTATTAAAATATCTATTGCTATTATTATTATTATTATTATGACAACATTATCTAGTGATTTCATAATTTTTATTGTTATTCATTTATTTGTTACTAACATATACTTTAATTAAAGTTATAAATTTGAAAATCTACAAGAAGAAACATGAAAAATTGATTTCTTATTTTTTATTTGTTACTAACATATACTTATTTTTTAATTATATTATGACAAATTAATTTCTTTTTAAAATTATGACCATATCATCTTCTCATTATTATATATAAATGGAAAATAATAAAAAAATAGTAGTTGAATATTCTAAAATTAATAAATTGTGACCCTATCATAAATAAAATTATGACCCTATCAGCTTCTCATTACTTATTTTTTAATTATATTATGACAAATTAATTTCTATTTTATATTTCTAACAAACATAAAAAATACTTAAATATCTCTCATTTACCAACGAAATTCAAATTTCGTTGCTATTTTAGCAACCGAAAATAAATTCAGTTGCTATTTAGCAACCGAAAATAAATTCGGTTGCTATTTAGCAACGGAAATATATTTTTGTTGCTATTTTAGTAATCGAAAATAAATTTCGTTGCTATTTAGCAACCGAATTATCTTCCGTTGCTAAAATAGCAATAAAAATTAAATTTCGTTGCTAAATTAGCAACGAAAATCATATTTCGTTCTAATTTTTTTTCGCCATATATTGGCGCCTTCATTCACTATTCCGTTGCTAATTTTTGTTGCTAAATTTTAGCATCAAAAATTCCCTTCACTTTTAGCAATGGAAGATAACCAAAAATTTTTCCGTTGCTAAATTTACAAATTTTAACCAATTTTAGCAAAGAAAATATAGCAACGGAATTGGTTTTTCATTGCTAATTTAACAACGGAATCATTTCCGTTGCTATTTCCGTTTTTTCTTGTAGTGATATAAATTCGAGTCCAAACCAAATATTAAATGTATTTTTTATTATTCTAGTATTAGTGGAAAGTTAAAGAAGTAACTCAAAATAGAGTTTTTAAGTGTTCTTGCCTTGGATAGAACTAAATGTTTAATTGAGGTAAATGAATATAATTGAATAGTTGATATACTCATGTACCTTAAGGTGATTAGTGAAGGGTAGTACTGGATAGGCCTTGGAAGAAAAGGGAACGTGGGTGGTTTGAATGGTGCAGTATAATATTAAAATTACTAATAAATTAAGTGATCTTGTAATTGTACCTAGTAGTTCATTATTGAGTATGATTTAGTTTGAATTGTTTTTTAAAAAATTAATTATTCAAAATAGCGTATTATTTTGTAATGTATTATTAGTACTGAAAGAATTGAAAAATCGAATCAAATTTTCTCGAATTTTTGAAATAACTGTATTAAATTGTTCCAAATTTTTAAGAAAATTATAAAACTTAAATTTTAAAATATTCGGACTTGCAAGACAATAAAGGATAATTTCAAATGTCTGAATTGGAGCAAACCGAGTATATCCAAATAAAACCTTTTTCACCACACCATTTCTAATGGTATAAATTTTATCAATTCAAATAAAACTTTTAAATTTCTATATTATATTATTAATTATAACAACTTGTATTTTAGTACTATGTAAAACAAATTCAAAATATATTCATAATAGCAGATCAAATTCATCATGTATAAAAAGATAACCAAAAAACAAATATAAAGCTAAAGCAAAAATTTAACTAATTTAATAATTTTAACAAATTCAGTATTTAAAATAAGATAAATAAAAATTATAAGATAAAATTATCTCATTGATAAGCAAACTAAGTTATCGATATCTTTTGATTTCCTTTGCTATTAGAATAATATTCAACTAATCATTATCAGATTACTTCAGCATTAGTAGTTAAATTCTTTTCAAATGGTTGAAGATCATTAACATGAGTAAATTGAGATGTCATTTTGAAAATCTAAAAAAAATAAGGACCAATAAAATAATAATAAATTATATGTTGAAAAATAAAACAATTTTATTTGAACGGTAAAAAAGATTCAAAATATCATTAATTATTATTATTAAGAAAAGATAAGGGATTAAATATATTGATTAGTAACTTTAAGCGAAAAAGATTAAATCTTTTTTAAGGGGAGAGAAAACAAAGAAATTTCCCAACTAATTAGAGAAAATTCAAGGCTAAAGTAGTGATATTTTCATACCTTACTTGAAATGTCATCAAGAACTCAAGACAAGGTGTAACATAATTAATAAACATGTTCGTTAATGGCTTTAAAATTCTTTGACCGCACGAAAAATAACAATTAATATATTGGCAAAACTTACCACACTGAAAAAAAAAAAAAGAAAAAGAAAACATTCTCAAGATAATAGAATTTTACCTTATTTCAAAGTTAAAATCTAATACTAAGAAAATGAGAAATCAATGATTATCTCTTAAATCAAATACGCACCAAAAATAAATATTAAAATAAGTATAAAATTAAACAATAATATATTTAAATATTATAAAAAAATAATGAACCATTAATGAAATAAGTGTATACCTACCCAAGCAAGTCAAGAAAAATTATACAAAAATAATATTAACCAAAATAAAACATTTTACTCTATAAAACATTTTCCCTCTAATAAAAATATAATAAGAAAGGTTATTTTAGAATAAAGTTATAGTTTGAAAGAAATTCAATTCAGCAATTCTAAAACAAATCCAATTCAGGAGTGAGTGTCATATTTATAATAGAAATAGATGATCCAATTTTTTCAGCTGTGTAACAAAATTTTTTTTCCTCTAATAAATAAAATAATAAAAAATAACATAAAAAAGGTTATTTCAAACTAATATTTAAATAATAGCGGGTTATTTAAGCTTAGAAAATTTTCGCATAACTCGGTGGCTTTGGCTATCTAACCTATCGATTATACCAATCTACCGAATCCGTACCCATAATCTAACTGAATCGGCACCCATTATAAACCGTGGTATCCATTTTTCTAAAAAAAAGAATTAAAAAAAAAATCCAAACACCCAGTCACTCTGCCATTGAAGGAATTTCCCAAAGAAATGATTTTGCACTATCGAGAGTTGAGGCATTGCTCTGTATTGATAGAGTTGATATGAATTCGCAGTCAATAAGGGTGTGCATATTCGCATTGCAACTCCAGGGAGGTTGAAGTATATGCTAGCAAATAAAAATAATAATATATTGGGAGGGACACTTGCAGCTACAGGCCTTACTGCCCGATTTCATCAATTTCAAAAAGTTGATACACAGGGATTATAGACTGAAAAAATATAACATACCTGCTGATAAGCGCCCTTAATTGCACATGATAGTTCAGTAATTCGATATGAGGTTTGAAGGTAACTATGCAGATAATTTGTGATTGAAACGAGAAAAGAAATAGAATTAATTTGATTCAATAAATTTTTATTTTTTACAGTTTGACTCGTATTAAATGTATTAATTTTCTACATATTTAAATTTTGGCTACCTTTCTAATATATTCTGCATCCGTTTTTGCGTACATTTTTAGTTGTTGATGGAATTTTAGCCACATATTTTACCATTACAATGTAAATTAGAGGTGAGCAAACAAAAATCCGAAATTTTGGTTAACAAAAAAATCCATCCGAAACCGAATCGATTTTTAGGTTAACTGGACCGAAAATTTAGGTTTACGGTTTTTATTTTTAAAAACCGACAGTTAACTATTGATTAATGATTAATCAATCTATATATATTTTATAAATTATATTTTAAATTTTACACTTATATTTTTTAATATTTTTGTAATTTATAAATATTATGATATATAACTTTCGAAAATATTATTATAATACATATTTTTAATAAATAAATATTAAAATTATCTTATTATTATTATTATATGTGCATAATTAGCATTGTATTGTTAGTTTTATATTAAATATATTTAATTCTTATAATTAGTTATGAAAATTTTATTTTTATTTTGATTTTTTAATAGATATTGTGTTTAATTTGTATATTTTCATTTCTAAAGCATTATTAACTGTTAAAAATAATATTACAAATTGTGTAATTTATTAAATTTATATGTTAGAATTTTTTAGTGGTTAACCGATATATTGATCCAAAAAACTAAGTTAAAAACCGAAACTGATATAGCGATAAACCGAAATTAATGAATTGGTTGATAAAATTATTAATGGACCGATTAATCAGTCCATGCTCACCCCTAATGTAAATATCATAGTTTTCTTCTCACTTATCATGTAAATAAATCACGAGTACAAGGAAAAAATTAAATTATGAAAAATATAATTATTATTTTATTTGTTATTTTTAATTGAACCAACGTGCATATATACAAGTGCACCATTCTTGCATTAAAAAAAGTACACTTTCTTTGTAATTAATATATATACATAAATTGATTTGGATAATCTTAATATTGAAAACTTTTACATAATATTATATTTTACAATTTAATTATTAATATAATTTCTTATTATTAGAACAACGCAAAATCAAATGGACTAAACTAAATATGGATTAAGCTAACCAATTGATTTCATATATTAGGAATCATTCAAATCAAATGGGCCAAATTTGAATATCCATTAAGCACGTTACTTGAATTGGATGTCCCATTTGCATATAGTTTGAAAACAAAATTAATTTGGTGAATTATTATCTTACATATATACATTATTATAAAAAGTAGCCCATTTTTTCTTTTGTTAAAAGAAATGGCACTTGAGCAGCTCATTTCACGTCTGAAAAAGTCTTTTTAAGTTAATATGTTTCTTTATAAAGGGTTGAATCCAGGTTTTCGATAAGATATATTAGCGATAATTGATTAAATCTTAATGTATTAGAAGATTTTAGATTTAAACTCATATTTTATTTTTCTCTATATTTAAAAAAAAAATTGAATGGATATTAATATAGTGCCTACCAAGTGCACATTGCATTTAAACTATTGAATAAAAAATTTATTTTTTATCCAATAGTTCATATGTGATTCGCACTCGGTACAAATACACATATTAAGTTGCGAATGAATTATATCCTATATCTTTTTACGATTTTGTAGAAATAATAATAATGATGATATGGTTATGTGACATAAATATAATTATACACAAAATAAAGTACAGATAGTGGGAATGAATATTTTGTGTACAAAACTAGAAAAAAGGACTGTATTGTGTGAATACAATATAGTATAAAACTAATTTTGGCATAAAAATATAATAATAAAATGACTGTAGAATTGACATTAATTGATCGGACAGTAAATTTTAAATACCAAATGAATTATATATATATATATATATAACGGTGGAGTTGACAAATTCAAATCAAATTTTATGATGCATCAGCATTTCAACTACGTGTCTCATGGTAGGTCTACCATCTTTGTCTAGGGCTGTTTAAAATTGGCATAACCCAATCAACCCAACCAAACCAATCCATATAACCCACAATTTTTATAATTATAATGGGTTATTATAACCCAAACAATCCATTTTAATATTTTATAAATATTTATATGGGTTATGGGTTATTATATAACCCAATCAATTAACCCACACTATACATTTGTTCAAATACACTCTCACTTGTACTTTTTTTTTACTTTTTTTTTCAATTTTTATTATTTCATTTAAATTTGTTTAAAATCTATAAAATTTCTTCAAAAAATTTCTAATGATAAAAGTTATTTCCTCGTTCCATTCATCTTGACAATTTTTGATTTTTTTCAATCATTAATAAAACAATATTTTAGTAAATTATAATAAATATTCATTAAAATTTAATATTAAAAATCATTTGTGTGAATATTTGAAAGTCGTTGCAATAAATAGAATAGAAAAAATATTTCAAAATTATAATAAATATTCATTGAAATTTAATATTAAAATTGATTTGTGTGAATATTTGAAAGTCGTTGCAATAAATAGAATAGAAAAAATATTTCAACATTAGGGAAAACTACGGAGTGAATCCACTGTCCACAATCAAGGTTTTTTTTTTTATTTTCAAAATTGTCCTACTTTTTTCTTTTTCAAATTCAACCCTAATATTCACATACTAATCAATTATTGTTGTTATTATTATAGAATTTAAGTAGAATTGAGACTTGAAATATTACAGCCATGTCATAAAGTTAGTGTGGTTAAAATAAAATGCATTGATATATAGTCATTTAATTGCTAAAATTTTATTTATTTTTAAATAGAAATTCGATTTGTTAATTACTCAAACCCAATCAAATTTTTAGATTCATACATAGTTCGAAGTAATGTGAGAATATATTCATTTTTCAATGCTTACTCAAATATTTAAGATCCTATCTTCTCTTTATTTTTTTTTTTTTGCAATTCACCTGCTCTCGAACTTTGATTTCTAATTTGCTATCATTCTATTATATTGAAAAGGTCAATTTTATTCAATTTTCTCAAAAAAAAGGAAAAAAAAACAATAACATTAATGGGTCAAATTAGAATCATGCATACTAACCATCATATTTTCGAGTAATACGTAATTAATTTAAAAAATATCAGGTATCAAATTATGCATTAAGTCTAATATTAAAAAAAAAATTACTTCGATTGAATATTTCCCTAACAAATTAACTCCTAAAAAAGAAATCGGACTAAATAGTGAGCATCGACTTAATGCGAAACCGCAAGAGACATGAGGTCCGTTTTTAAGTCTGCCTTTTCTTTACCCTTCTCGATCCGACCAGTAAACAGAAAATTATCTTTATTTTCTTACAATTTTTATTTATTTATAAATTTTATAAATTATAATCCTTTACCTTATATATTTCATTTGCGATAAATTCCATTATGTGAGCAAATTCGTATCTTAAATTAAAATTATCAGTGAAATTTATTCTTGGAGCAATAAGCAAATAATCTTGCTCCAAACCGAAACAATAATATATCGGAGATGAAAATATTATGATTATGAGCATAATAATACAAAACTTTTCAAAAAAAAATTTAATTTTTAGATTTTTTTTTGAAGTTGATTATTAATTAATTGACATTGCTACTCTCTTATTTAAAATAAAATTAATTCTTTATATTTAAAAATATATAAATATGAATAATTTATATGTTTATAATATAATATAAAAATATTAACATAACCCATATAACCCACATAAACCAACCAATCCAACACAAAAATTTTAATACATAATCCACCTGGTTTGGATTGAATCCAAACCACTTAACAATTTCGGTGGGTTGAAGAAAAAACCAATTGTAACCCACCCAACCCACATTTGAACACCCCTATCTTTGTCTTCAAGAACACATTTTAAAGCCACCTCAATCAGAATATTCAGCCGATCCTTTTCATATTTCCCTTGTAATTTAGGGTCAACTATCAATCTTTTCTTTCACCCACTTAACAACTCCTCTTTCTCCATTATCTGCTGTTGGGCTCTTCCCAGTTACTATCTCCAATAACACCATTCCATTACTATAAAGTATAAACATCAACCTTAGATGTTATTGGCTGATTGAAAACCCACTCTGGAGCAACGTAACCCCTTGTCCCTCTTATTTTTGACACCCTTGAAATTTCATGGCTGTCTCTCTTCAATGGATGTGATAGCTCGAAATCTGATATCTTTGGCTGGAAATCCATGTCAAGAAGTATGTTTTGAGGCTTTTACATCGCAATGCAGAACCCATTCTAAGCATTCTTCATGTATATAAGCAAGGTCTTTTGCTGTGCCTAAAGCAATACTAAATCTCTTTCCCCAGTCAAGTGTGTTAGAAGACAGATTTTCGGACAGCGATCCGTGCTCCATGTACTTGTACACCAGTAATCTGTGATTTCCTTCTGCACAGTATCCCCACATTTCTATTAAGTTCATGTGATTAAGCTTACCGATAACACTAACTTCTTCGCGGAACTCTGCTTCTCCTTCGCTGGCTTCATTGGTGATTAGCCTTTTTATAGCTGCAACTCTATGGTCCGCTAATATGCCTTTGTATACAATTCCTCCTGCTCCTCTCCCTTTCTCTTCATTGAAGCCTCGAGTCGCCTTTTTCAGCTCGGCATAGGTGAATTTTCGAAAGCCTGTTGCCACTGGAAGGTAACCATGCTCTGAATTCTGATGGGTTCTTATCAGAAAACACCATACCAAGAAAATTACAATGAGTTCGATTCCTCCGATTATCCAACAAAACCATAGCACGAACTTCAGCGATCCATTTTCATGGCTTTTCGGATACACTATGTTTAGCCGTGAAACCATTTCACCTGAGCACACTAGGCTAAATTCTTGGACTAATTTTGAGGAGAAAGAACTATTTTTTGGCACTTTCAAGTAGATATCTCCTTCAAAATTGGGTGAATGATGGCCGTTTAGTAACAGACTTTAAGTGAAACAATAAGGAATGTCACTAGGATTATCATTCTTGATGAATTTGAATTGGAAACCAAGGCAATCACATCTTTGTAAGTGATAATACCAAAAATAAAATTAACTATAAGGCTGACCCATTAAAGGCCTACGAAGAGGTCTAAGATCAGAAGCCCAAAAAACCCAATACTCAAAGCTATAAATTTGACAGGTATACCCATTACAATGGGCTCTCTCTCTCTCTCTCTAGACTCCTTATACTCTCTCTCTCCATTAAGTTTTGTCTCCACACTTCGATAGCTAACTTAGGCATTGGAGCTCAAAAATCCGACAAGACCGGGCTAATTTTCTTTTTTGTAGGTCATTAAAGTCTCCTTCACCATGGCCGGCGATCTCTCCTTCTATGGTAAAATTTTGTGTTTTATCATTTGGTGCTTTCGTTGAGAGTATGTTTAAAGATTCAAAAAGTAATGGGTCTCAAAAGATCCGAAAATTATGTGATCATGCCTCGCCATTTGGAAAAAATCTCCCTTTGTTAGATATATAAAAAAAAGGACAGAGAGAGAGCAGAAAAGCCCATCCGATTTGTCAGTAGGTGCCGTCCACCGTCACAAGGCAACCACCGGCATCACCCACACCACTACGGTAGAGGCTATTTTCAAGAAAGGCAAACCACCTTATTCCTCACCTGCAATCAATTATAGATCCATCCTTCCTGCAATAGCTAAAAAAAAAGAGACAAAGAGCTTGGATGAAGATCCAACCATACAGCCCACTTCAAGACATGGAGCAGTAAAAAAAATCAAAATCATTATAACTCGGCTGAAGAAGGCAATAATTGTCTAGATAGCGGTGAATTGAGTTATGAAGACTGGTAGCGGCACAAGAACGCTCCTCTTGCTCTTCTAGCACTCATTATTGAATTGCAGCAATTGGGGAAGGCAACGAAATTCATGAGTAAAGACGAGGTGGCGTTAAACTAAGAGCATCAACCTCTTAAAGGCAAACTCTAGAAAGGGCAAACTTTGGTAAAAAAAAAATTCAACTCTTTCCCACTTTACCTACAAAGGTGACAAGTGGAGGGTTGCACACCACATCCTTTTAAGTCTTGAATGACATGCTTTGAAACTTTTGGTGGAGTATAAGGTATGCATTCTACCTTTTTTAGTCTATTTATTTCTTCTAATCAAACTTTTCAAAGGCATAAAAATAAGCATAAGGTACATGTACGTGTACTACCTTTTGGCCTGGTATAAGTTCATTTCATCAGCATAATTGGCTTTATTGCAAGGCATGATATCAATTTGGTCAACAGAAAATGCAAATGGCCCCATATTAATGACTATGCATTTGACCAATATATTTTCATTTATACGGATGTGGCAACTTAAAATTTTGGCCTACTATTAAAATTTTTTATTTCGGCCGATGGTAAAATTCCGACCGATGTATTTTTATTCCGATCGATAAAAAATTCCGATCAATGTATTTTTATTTCGGTTGATGGTAAATCCCAACCGATGTATTTTTATTCTAGTCAATGAGAAATCCCGACCGATGTATTTTTATTCCGATCGATGGTAAAATCCCGACCGATGTATTTTTATTCCGGTTGATGGTAAATCCCAACCGATGTATTTTTAAACGGTGTCGAAATAAAGGTTAGTTTTAACGCATCTTTTATGCTTTTTGACTAATTTATTAGTACAAATGCTCCAGTATTTACTTTTAGTTTCTTAATATTTCAATGTGAAATTGTTGAAAATTTCATTTTCATAATACCTTATTTCTATAATGTGTAAAATTCGATCCGATGATTTTTTATTCTGATCGGAGGGTATGATTTTCACTGCCAAGAGCGGATCGGATGTTATTATTTCCACCGTCAAGAGCGGATTGGAACGGAAGACCATCCATCGCCAATAGCGGATCGGATGTTATTATTGCCACTACCAAGAGCGGATTGGATCTGAAGACCATCCATCGCCAAGAGCGGATCGGATGTTATTATTTCCATCGCCAAGAGTGAATTGGATCGAAAGACCATCCATTACCAAGAGCGGATCGAATGTTATTATTTTCATCGCCAAGAGCGGATTGCATCGGAAGACCATCCATCACCAAGAGCGGATGGGATGTTATTATTTCCATTGCCAAGAGCGGATTGGATCAGAAGACCATCCATCGCCAAGAGCGGATCGGATGTTATTATTGCCACCCGCCAAGAGTGGATTGGATTAGAAGATCATCCATCGCTAAGAATGGATCGGATATTATTATTTTCACCGCCAAGAGCGGATTGGATCGGAAGACCATCCATTGCCAAGAGCGGATCGGATGTTATTATTGCCACCGTCAAGAGCAGATCGGATCGGAAGACCATCCATCGCCAAGAGCGGATCGGATGTTATTATTGCCACCTCCAAGAGCGGATCGAATCGGAAGATCATCTATCGCCAAGAGCGAATTGGATGTTATTATTGCCACCGCCAAGATCGGAAGACCATCCATCATCAAGAGCGAAATCGTCAAGAGCGGATCAGATGTTATTATTGCCACCGCCAAGAGCGGATCAGATCGAAAGACCATCTATCACCAAGCGCGGATCGGATATGTTTATTTCCATCGCCAAGAGCAGATCGGATCAGAAGATCATCCATCGCCAAGAGCGGATCGAATGTGGTTATCTCTCAGACAACATAAGTAACCGTAAAACAGGTTAGTAAATATTTATAAAATTATTTGCACAATAAAATTGTAAAAAATTATTTGCAGGATAAAATTATAAAGCGGATAACTCCCAAAGTCTACATCTTAATTTCGATCGGTCGATACTGACATTCCAACCGAGGTATTCTCCAAAAAGGTAACTCCCCATAAGCGGGTAACTCTCAAAATTATCGAGCCTTCAATCTCAAAGATCGAATTATGTGGAGGGAGACTAGTGATAATACCCAAAATAAAATTAACTATAAGACCGGTCCATTAAAGGTACACGAAGAGGTCTAAGATCAGAAGTCAAAAAAAACCCAACACTCAAAGCTATAAATTTGACAGGTATACCCATTACAGGGGCTCTCTCTCTCTCTAGACTCTTTATACTCTCTCTCTCCACATTTCGATAACTAACTTAGACATCGAATCTTAAAAGTCCGGCAAGACCGGACTAGTTTCCTTTTTTACAGGTCATTAAAGCCTCTTTCATCATGACCGACGATCTCTTCTTTTACGATAAAATTTTGTATTTTATCAGTAAGCATACATTTTAACACATGTCCAAGGTGCAATTAGGATGGAAATGGAAGTCATACCCATAGAATTCAACATGAGGTAACTGAAGGAAAGTGGAATCATTACTTGAACAAGAAAGGTGAAAATCTGGTTGGCAACCTAAAGACCAATCCTGAACATTCTTCATCTTGAATCCTTGAAGACAGGAACATCTAGTACCAGTACTGGGATCATAACTGCAAACACTATTCGGACCACAGATCCCATGAATTCTGCAAGGTTGAGACATAGCTTGCCATGAAACAGTCCATGAATTTCTCCATCTTTTCGACTGTACAATCGAAGATTACCATCAAAATCAATCGTCAATCTTCTCTGCAGTAGAACTCCATAATCGGCAGGCATAAAAGTGAAATGATCAGAAGATGTGAAATTCCCCAATGAATCAAAATAGGCACTTAGTTTGCTGTTGTAAGTGGATCTTCCAGCATTCCAGATTGAAAGCTCAGGATCAGGCCAGTAAATGCTGGTAGTGTCAAGGCCTTTATAAATAAGACGAAGAACATTATCATTATCAAAGTAAAGCTTAAAGAATTTTGAGCTGTAATTGCTTTGACTCCTTGAAGAAACAAGCTGCCAATCTCTGGAGAGAGGCTGATTGGGAAGGAGAGTATTGGTCGGAAAATCAAAACTCTGCCAAAGAAGAACAACACCGTCCAATTGCTGCAACACAAGATTTCCACTTTCTTGAAGATATAGCTGCACTGAAGATTCTGAAACCCTGTTAGTTTCCCAGACAGTAACTCCACCAGCATCTTTTAAGACAAGATTATCAGATTTAAGCAAAGAGAGCTTTGAATACTTATCAATTTTTTATACCATGATATCCGTCGGTATCCCTGGTGGGTCTTTTATTGACCTCACTAGAAGCTTTAGTATTGTTCGAATAATAGAGCCATCACTACTACTACTACTAATAATAATAATAATAATAAACCGTCGGTTTGGTGCGGACTGTGCAGATAGAAGGGCTGAATGAGAAATTTATAAAAATAAATATTTTCCAGTGAATAAATTGTATTTTTATTGTATAAAAAAAACAAAAATTGTATTTTGATAAGAATGATTTTCTTTTATTTAATTTTTTTTAGAAATGAGGGCCAAGGACGCCCTCCAGGCTCCAACAATACAGTTGGATCCATCTCTATCAAAGTCAATTAAGATCCGAAGTTGATCTTAATAAGGCAAGTATGAACTAAGCTGCAATTTTTTTTTAATATTAATTCACCGAGTCATATGCTGGATTGTACCATAAACTAAAAGACAAAAAAAGAAATTGTAGAAGGTAATCTTTAGGATATTTTGTCATCAACATTTTTACATTCACCAAACAATTCATATCATCAACCACTTTTTTATATTGGTTTATTTTCAATATAAACCAAAAAAAAATTACAAAAAAAAAACTTTGAAATTTAAACGTAAATCTCTATATTTAGTTTATATAATGCTATAATAATCAATTAAAAGCCAACCTATAAAGGAAGTAAAGAAATTTGGTTTATTTTATATTTTATGACAAAATTGATTCAAACTCAAAATTTAATCCAAATTGATCCAAAAAAAATGATCAAAATTTAACCTAATTCAAATAAATATCCATTTATTTAATTCAAAACTGATCCAATATTCACTGAATAAATTCAAAATTGACTTATTTCATTTTTCAATATCAATTTCACCTTCTACTTGATCTCAACACGACTTCACTTCCATCTGCAATTGATTGTCAAGAGAAAGATTCTCATCTCATGTCTACTGTTGATCATGTTCTCATCTCTATTCTTTAATTTTTCTTCTATGATTTATAGCAGTTTTTTGCTAAATCATATCTCGTGTTAGTGAGTTGGACCTGTACGAGGCTGACAACCTGGTTACAAACACGGGCAACATGGCCATTTTTATTATGGAAAAAAGGAAATTAATGTTCTTATGTCATCATAATCTGGTGGATGTATATCAAATGGCGACTTCTTTTCATAAAACTCAAATGTCAATATCTGTTCTTAAAGTGAGTTTAGATAAACTAAAAATATTAATTTATGCAAATTAATTCAACACAACATTTTTATAATCGTTTTGGAAATTGATTGTAATTCTAAAACTTATATTATCAGTGCACGTATGAATCATGATATTATAATAATAAAATATTACACTCAATTAATCATGATATTTAAAACATTTTGGAAATTGATTGTAATTTTATAAATTAATTTCCTTCATTCTATTTTTAAATATTATTATTATCGAAGTTATTAATTAATTAATAAAAAGTTTTATAATAATTTATATTAAATTCATTGATTGATCTAAATTTGTCCAATCCATTTGAATATTAATCCATTTATGATCCAATCCATTAATGATCCGTCTATTAATAACTCAACCCAAATCTACCCAATCCGTCCATTTGGCGCGCGCGCACACACATATATATATATATAATTAAGTTATCAATATACATTACAAAATTACTAAAGTAAATAAACTAAATTAGTAAAATAAAACTTAAATCTTTCCTTTGAGAAAAATCATAAGATTGATCATCTTGAATGTAAGTTAAAAGCTCGTAAGTAATTATTATACATAAATCTCTTATATGTATTATGTATGAAAAAAAAAAGAACTTTTACTATAAGAAAATTGCTCTCTAACAAAAAAAAAAAATCAGATAATAAAAGTCTAAATATGATCATTAAAATTGTATAATAATTTAAAAATCTGATCATCACCTATCAATAAAAGCTCTATCGTTAAATTAAAAATATAGACGATCAGATTCAGATTCAATAATTAGAAAACCTTGATGATAAAAAATATCTGATAGTTGAAACTCTGTCTGTGAATTTTTTTATTTTTTTATTATTGCTTGTCTTTCACTTTCACTTTCAATGAAAAACAATTTGACAGTCACTTAATTGTCTTTCATTTTAGATTAAAGACAATCCGGTTGCTAATATTAAATTTTAAAAATAATTAAAAAATTACTAGAGATCCAAATTTGCATATTACATGTAAATATCATAACAAAAAAAATGTAATAAATATTTTCTTTTCATAAATTGAAAAAGAATAATTACAAAATATACTTATATTCCAAATTGTACAGCATTCTATCTGTCACATAGATACAACCAAAATACAACTATTGTATTTGTAAATTTGCTCAAAATTTCCTAACTTGGCTATCATCAGTGGCGAAGCCAGGATTTGTAATCACGCCAGAATTTGTAATCAAGAGGGAGCAAAAATATAAGTCATGCTTAAAAAAAATATAACATACATACTATAAATAAACTATTAAATAAAGAAAAATATCCATTAACATATTTAAAAAAATTAGAATTGTTGTCTACGAGTTTTCATGCTCTGATAGCGATAAATAATTTCATGCCCTGTTTTAATATAAACAGCTAGCTGTTTTATTAGTTTTGTTAGCTTTGTTATTTTATTGTAAATAACTTGTTGTTTTAGTATAAAAGGCATGCGGTATTCTTCTTTCAGATATATGAAAAATATAACGAGCAGAGTTATTTTTTTCATATATCTGAAAGAAGAATACAACATACCTTTTATACTAAAACAACAAGTTGTTTATATTAAAACAACAAAACTAATAAAACAGCTAGCTGTTTATATTAAAACAGCAAAGCTAACAAAACTTACTAAACAAATAAAAAATATGTGACTAATAAATAAATTGTACAAATACAACAACTCAATGAAGTTAAAATCGAAAGTACTATAAAAAATTAAGGAATAGAGCCTCAAACACAAAAGAAAAATAAAATTTTTGCTACACACTTGAAACTAGTATAACTATAATCAATTAATTATCAAACAGTTAAGAGCATAAAAAATTAGAATTGAATCAAGAAAAACAAATTTTAAGCAACGAAATCATCAATAAAAATGAACAGATTTTAAGCAAAAACCTAAAATTGTAAAAACTAAATTACTAACATTTAAGAGATATAAGAGATATAAAATCAAAAAAAAATTATAAAATTAAATTACCAACCTTAAATTAAAGATAAAGCTTTACAATAGTGTTTAGTTTTTTTCTCAAATTCATATGATTTTCCTTTAAAAATTTGAAGAGATAATAATATAATTTTGTATTTTTTTCAATAGAAGTGGGAATACAAAATGGTTTATTGATTAAAAATTTAAGAAATAAATTAAAGAGAGATGAATAAAAATAAAATTTTAAGGGGGGTAAAATGATCTATTTAATATATATATATATATATATATATATATATATATATATATATATATATATATAATTTTTTTAAAAAAATTAATTGCCCTCCTCCCTTTTAAGTGGCGTCGCCACTGGCTGCCATCGGTTCATCATTTCATTGGATATAAAATGAATTAGTAGCTCAAATTTTCCTAGTTCTGAAAAACATCATTGACAAAGAACAGTGAATATGAATGCTAGCCCCTCATGGTGCATGCATTTACATTTATAAGCACTATTGACATTTGAAAGGAGATTTCAGCTGCTATGACTATCTCGCACTCTCATTCCTATCCAAACGCAAATTTGCCACTAAGAAAATAATGACACTGACTGAAACTACAAAGCCATGGGAGCTCTTACCAAGCCAAATGCAACACAATATTGCAGTAAAGCAACTAAACAAGTTTATTTACAGTAAATCAAAACTAAGCTTCTAAGTGATGATAACCATAAAAAAAGGATAAGGGAATTTTTGCCCCTGTATTTTTTGAAAGGGGATAATTTTGTCCCTAAACTTTTTGGTGAGCCCATTGTACCCCTAAAATCATTTTTTTATGCGTTTTTACCTCTACAATGGACGAAAAACTGATGTGGCAAACCGCACTAATGGCGACCAATGATAACGTGATACTTCATCTATCATATGTATTTCTCTCTCCTAGTCAGCATAATTTTTTAATTAAAAAATTGATGACGTGGCACCCATTTTTGTTTCCTAAAAAAATTTATTTCAAATTTTCCCAAAAAAATTCCATTTCTTTTCTTCTTCTTCTTGCTCCTGTTCTTCTTATTGTTCTTCAAAAATCACCAACTCCCAAACATTCAAACACAAAATTTTAGAAAGATTAACAATGGCAAATAATAATTAATAAAAAATCATAAATTATGCCCCTCAATTATCTGTTCTTGGTTTTCAAAAATTAGAGAGAAAAAAGAATAAAGAGTCTCTTAATTGTAGCTTCTGTCCAAACCAAATCGAATAAGGTTATAACTATTTAAACACAATCTCCACCGTTCAAGTTGAAGAACAAAAAGTTCCAGCCATTGTAACACCCTACTTTTATCCATATATTCATATCTCATAAATAGTGATACTAAACAGATATACACATATATCTATGAGTCCAAATTTATTTACCTCAGTTTATGCGATCCCATTCTCTTTATGTATAGATGCCATGCGACAATTCTTTCTTCACATCCCGAAATCTTCTTTTCCTGCGCGCAGTCAACAACCGCACGCTAAGCAACATTGTCGCTTAGTGGTGGATACAACTACTCAAAATTTCATTCGATTAAATTTTATTTTTCAATTTTATAATCTCTATTAACTTAAGCAAGTCTATTTCTTTGCTTAACCTTATCCCTGCAATTCCTATTATTAATTATTCGTCCTTGCCTATCTTTTTATTTAAATTGTCCTTCTTTTGTTACTTTATGGATTCACTATAATTTATACAGTAAATTTTTTAATAGTCAAAATTCATTCGTTGTAACGTTCCATTTCTATTCTGTTACTAACCTTCTTTTCTCTATCGCTATTTAGTATTTTGTCGTACTTCATTTTCCTATATTTTCTCATTTCTCTTATACTTTCAACTAAGTTCTTGCTTTTGTTTGAATTAAAATTTACAATTTTCTGTCTAGCTAGATCAATATTTCGTTAATTATTTTCTCAAACTACTAGTCCATCATTCGTTTCTTCTTGAATATTTCTCGCCATGAACTTATTATGATTTCATTCATTAGTTATAAAAATCCATTCAAATTCTCTCTTTTGATATTAATTACACTTTAATAATCAGGTCAACAATGCTATTTATTTTCGATTAAGTCATTTGACCTTCTTTACTTGTCTTTATCTTTATTATATATTTTTCTTGTTTGATTACATTTCTTTCCTCACTAAATAGAAAATTTCAAATCAAATTCTTGTAATCTCTTTCTATTACATAAATCTATAATTTAATCTTAATATATTCATAATTTACTTTAGATCCCAAATTTCTCTTATGGTGACGAACTACATTTTGATTCTTAACATTTTTAATATTGACGATTTTATCCTTCGTAACTTATCTATTAAATTTGATTCCTCTAATTGCTATATTAATATTCCAATTTACTATTTTCTCTAATTAACTTATATTTTAACTCATTTGGCTTTATTTGACTTTTATTGAATTTCCAATGTACAAATTATATTTTGATTCTTTTAATTTTCCAAAGATGGTAGATTTACAAGTTAACCCTTTAATTTTTGATTAATTATATTCTTGCCCCTTTCTGTCTTATTTAGCCAAGTTAAGTTTCGTATTTTGCTCTTTTTGGTCCAACTAACCAATTTACTTTTATTTTATCACGTAATTACAATTTTACTGTTACTTATCCCATTGATCTTATTTTTCATATTATTTATTATTTATATTTATGGCATCCAAATTATCATAATTATTCTTTCATCTCGATTTCATACAAGATTACCATTTTGCCCCTAGAAAAATCCAGTGGAATTGCAACGAGCTAGATAAACGGGATATAATCGGGGGATTCAGTTCTCGGAACCATCCAATCCCCTTTAACCATTTTTCTCAGTCAATATACGCAATTATATATATATATATATATATATATATATATATATATATATATATATATATATATATATATATATATATATATATATATATATATATATATATATATATATATACACATACAGTTGTGGATTCAGCTCTCGGAGCCATCCAATCCACAATTCAATATAATTTCATACACACACACATGTATTTATATATAAATGCAGTTGTGGATTCAGCTCTCGGAGCCATCCAATCCACAATTCAATATAATTTCATACACACACACATGTATTTATATAAAAATGCAGTTGTGGATTCAGCTCTCGGAGCCATCCAATCCACAACCCAATTAAATGACATACACCGGATTCAGCTCTCGGAGCCATCCAATCCGATGTTACACATCAAGGCGCCGCATTACAATTTTCCCTAATTGGCATGCCAACCTTATCCGATTACCCCAATTCCTATTTAATTTTACTAAGGGCAAACATAATATTACCATTAAATAGTATCTACATGTATTAGCATTATATATATATATCCAGGATACCGGTCGTTTTCCTTATCTTTAATAACTTCATTTCATCATTATTCCTTCGTTGATTCATCAACATCATTTACTATTGTAGGCACCGTAGTGCTCTACTCTACTATTTTTTTAACTCAATTTATTAACTATTCATCTTACGTCACTTCATCACATTATTAATTTATTTCACTCTTTTGCTTACTTATATATATAGTCACACCATGTTACATTACTAAATATGTATATATATTTTTAGTGCACTTATGTAAATAAGTTAGTTAACTTGAATTATTCTAATTATACTTCTCTAAATTAATATAACATTTTTTTATACGCAAAGTACTATTTTATATCAATTATTCACTTCATATATCACTATATACAATTCAACTAACATATTAATTTTTAACGCTCATGAATCTCTTCATACTTTGTTTGATGCTATTTATGTTTCTAACATCAATGTATGTTAGTATATATATATATATACCAATTAACACTTAATTTGTTTTAATGTCTTTTTGTTACCTTCACACATACCATTATGTTGTATTTATAATTTCATACTCATATATTATCTTTAACTTAATTCCATCATATCACATATCTTTTACAACTAGGATGTTATATTTGCACTTAATTTATAATAAATCACCATATTTCATTTAATACTTTCATGTGCATCATTAGGCATCACTTAGCTTCCCAAACTAATTACTTAATTAGTTCTTCTATTCTCATCCATTTCATGCTATTTCATTATTTTCTAATATTAACTCAAATTGTTTCCCATTAATTCCTAAATTCATATACTTATATAATCTAAAATTCACCATAAAATTCAAAATTAAATGAAATTAAGGGTAGTTTGTATTCACATACCCGTTAAAGTCGATTTTCGCATTTTTCTGCATTTTGTCATCATTGGTTCGCCGGATCGGTCACCGGAGCTTCGTTGGAGACTCGCCGGAAAATACACCGAAGCTATCCACTTGAAGATCCAGGCCCGGAGATCTCATGGTGGGTGGTCACGCGCCCAACGGCCGCCGGAGTTGACCGGGATCTGAACTTGAATGTCCCACCTTCACCCTCGCCGATCTCCTTGCTGCCGGCGAGTGGGAAGGACCGGTAGCAATCGGAGAAACTGCCTCAGTCTCGGGATCCCACCGGTACCGTCAGTCTTCTCAACCGCCGTCGGGAACCACCGGAAAGAAGGGAGAAAGAGGAGAGCTATGGTGGTAGAAAATAGAAAGAAATATGGCCACCGTAGGACGACGACGCTAGCAGGGGTGACCGGAAGACCTTGGCGGCGACGATCCGAGTCTCCTCGCCGGCGTCGCACGCGGTGGTGGCCGGACTGCTCTCCCTTTTCCGATCGGTGGCCCTTCTCCCTTCTCCTCCTTCTTATCTTCTTTCTTTTCCTTCTTTCAATTTATCCCGATTTCTTTTTTTTTTTTAAACCAAACCCCACCTTTTTATTATTTTATTATTATTTTTTTGTTGTGGGGCGTTACAATTCTCCCCCACTAAATAAAATTTCGTCAGCGAAATTTACTTACCGTACAGAGTAGAGGATACCATATAATAATACCAAACTACTTTTACATTCAATAGTTCCAACAGATTTTGACTAAGGGAACCCATTTACAATGAAAACCAACCAGCCCTTATCCGTTTCTCTTTTTCTAAACATCTCATCCAGAAAGTAGATTTATTTCATATTTTAAATCAGATCAATGCTTGCTGACCTTATTTGCACTCCATTGAATCAAGCTAAAAGGATTTAACATTTTCTTTCTCATACTATCTTAACAAAAGTTAAATCTTACTATAGATAACCATTTTGTACATTCCATATACTTAATCATATTCTTTCTTTTAACCTCTGAATTCGCCCACCCGGACTAGTCATTTGCTCAGAGTGAATCACTAAACCAATACTGAGATTAGCACCAGTCTCTCTTTGACACTTAATAAATCCATTGCAGATTCTTTACATTCTTCCACTTCTAAATAAATACCGTTACAAATTAGAGTAAAAATTTTCTGCATCCTCGAAATTTATCTGAACTGTAGTTACTGCTACTCATTTGTCCTTCACAACCATATATTTATTCTTTACATAAATTTCTTCATCACTCGACAATATACACAAGTTCTCATCAATCAACAGATCTCCTACCTAATGATAACTAATCTTCTATTATTCCTATAACCCCTTTATCACTTAACCACATCACTCCTCTCAATTCTTGGTTATCCTGATCTCCGTTGTTCAACTCTGATATTTGATTTCTGTACACGGGCTCTTTGTTAAGAAAAGATCCATATTTACCGTCTATTCTTGAATGATTCAATAACTTATAGAAATCAAGCATCCCCTTTTATCTCATTGAGACCTTTATTCGATGTAACTGACGACATCTATGCTCGGATTCAGCTATACCCCTTACTAGTATAACAAAACTGCCACTGACAAAACCGAATACAAGACATGTAACTGTATGACTATGCAATAACAAATGCATATGCAGACTATAAGCATGTGGCCACATGACTGAACTGTATGTATGTATATCGTATGTTTATGCATGGACAGAAACACAAATATACACATGGATGACTAATGCACATTATTAGTGGCAGTGTATACCAGCTGGGTTAACGGAATCACCCAGAAGCATTATCTCATAACTATCGAGATAACTAAGAGTCTAATTTTGGTCCTCAATCACCAACTTACTTATTTATACTCAAATATATGAGGAAAACAGATAACAGCAAGCTTGCCCTTTTCAAATTCACTCGTTCCATATGACATGTACATAAGTTACTTGTAATAAATTCTTCGCTTATATATCAACTCCGATCTTAGAATCGCCTAAACCGGGCTCTGATACCATAAATGTAACACCCTACTTTTATCCATATATTCATATCTCATAAATAGTGATACTAAACAGATATACACATATATCTATGAGTCCAAATTTATTTACCTCAGTTTATGCGATCCCATTCTCTTTATGTATAGATGCCATGCGATAATTCTTTCTTCACATCCCGAAATCTTCTTTTCCTGCGCGCAGTCAACAACCGTACGCTAAGCAACATTGTCGCTTAGTGGTGGATACAACTACTCAAAATTTCATTCGATTAAATTTTATTTTTCAATTTTATAATCTCTATTAACTTAAGCAAGTCTATTTCTTTGCTTAACCTTATCCCTGCAATTCCTATTATTAATTATTCGTCCTTGCCTATCTTTTTATTTAAATTGTCCTTCTTTTGTTACTTTATGGATTCACTATAATTTATACAGTAAATTTTTTAATAGTCAAAATTCATTCGTTGTAACGTTCCATTTCTATTCTGTTACTAACCTTCTTTTCTCTATCGCTATTTAGTATTTTGTCGTACTTCATTTTCCTATATTTTCTCATTTCTCTTATACTTTCAACTAAGTTCTTGCTTTTGTTTGAATTAAAATTTACAATTTTCTGTCTAGCTAGATCAATATTTCGTTAATTATTTTCTCAAACTACTAGTCCATCATTCGTTTCTTCTTGAATATTTCTCGCCATGAACTTATTATGATTTCATTCATTAGTTATAAAAATCCATTCAAATTCTCTCTTTTGATATTAATTACACTTTAATAATCAGGTCAACAATGCTATTTATTTTCGATTAAGTCATTTGACCTTCTTTACTTGTCTTTATCTTTATTATATATTTTTCTTGTTTGATTACATTTCTTTCCTCACTAAATAGAAAATTTCAAATCAAATTCTTGTAATCTCTTTCTATTACATAAATCTATAATTTAATCTTAATATATTCATAATTTACTTTAGATCCCAAATTTCTCTTATGGTGACGAACTACATTTTGATTCTTAACATTTTTAATATTGACGATTTTATCCTTCGTAACTTATCTATTAAATTTGATTCCTCTAATTGCTATATTAATATTCCAATTTACTATTTTCTCTAATTAACTTATATTTTAACTCATTTGGCTTTATTTGACTTTTATTGAATTTCCAATGTACAAATTATATTTTGATTCTTTTAATTTTCCAAAGATGGTAGATTTACAAGTTAACCCTTTAATTTTTGATTAATTATATTCTTGCCCCTTTCTGTCTTATTTAGCCAAGTTAAGTTTTGTATTTTGCTCTTTTTGGTCCAACTAACCAATTTACTTTTATTTTATCACGTAATTACAATTTTACTGTTACTTATCCCATTGATCTTATTTTTCATATTATTTATTATTTATATTTATGGCATCCAAATTATCATAATTATTCTTTCATCTCGATTTCATACAAGATTACCATTTTGCCCCTAGAAAAATCCAGTGGAATTGCAACGAGCTAGATAAACGGGATATAATCGGGGGATTCAGTTCTCGGAACCATCCAATCCCCTTTAACCATTTTTCTTAGTCAATATCTGCAATTATATATATATATATATATATATATATATATATATATATATATATATATATATACACATACAGTTGTGGATTCAGCTCTCGGAGCCATCCAATCCACAATTCAATATAATTTCATACACACACATGTATTTATATATAAATGCAGTTGTGGATTCAGCTCTCGGAGCCATCCAATCCACAATTCAATATAATTTCATACACACACACATGTATTTATATAAAAATGCAGTTGTGGATTCAGCTCTCGGAGCCATCCAATCCACAACCCAATTAAATGACATACACCGGATTCAGCTCTCGGAGCCATCCAATCCGATGTTACACATCAAGGCGCCGCATTACAATTTTCCCTAATTGGCATGCCAACCTTATCCGATTACCCCAATTCCTATTTAATTTTACTAAGGGCAAACATAATATTACCATTAAATAGTATCTACATGTATTAGCATTATATATATATATCCAGGATACCGGTCGTTTTCCTTATCTTTAATAACTTCATTTCATCATTATTCCTTCGTTGATTCATCAACATCATTTACTATTGTAGGCACCGTAGTGCTCTACTCTACTATTTTTTAACTCAATTTATTAACTATTCATCTTACGTCACTTCATCACATTATTAATTTATTTCACTCTTTTGCTTACTTATATATATAGTCACACCATGTTACATTACTAAATATGTATATATATTTTTAGTGCACTTATGTAAATAAGTTAGTTAACTTGAATTATTCTAATTATACTTCTCTAAATTAATATAACATTTTTTTATACGCAAAGTACTATTTTATATCAATTATTCACTTCATATATCACTATATACAATTCAACTAACATATTAATTTTTAACGCTCATGAATCTCTTCATACTTTGTTTGATGCTATTTATGTTTCTAACATCAATGTATGTTAGTATATATATATATATACCAATTAACACTTAATTTGTTTTAATGTCTTTTTGTTACCTTCACACATACCATTATGTTGTATTTATAATTTCATACTCATATATTATCTTTAACTTAATTCCATCATATCACATATCTTTTACAACTAGGATGTTATATTTGCACTTAATTTATAATAAATCACCATATTTCATTTAATACTTTCATGTGCATCATTAGGCATCACTTAGCTTCCCAAACTAATTACTTAATTAGTTCTTCTATTCTCATCCATTTCATGCTATTTCATTATTTTCTAATATTAACTCAAATTGTTTCCCATTAATTCCTAAATTCATATACTTATATAATCTAAAATTCACCATAAAATTCAAAATTAAATGAAATTAAGGGTAGTTTGTATTCACATACCCGTTAAAGTCGATTTTCGCATTTTTCTGCATTTTGTCATCATTGGTTCGCCGGATCGGTCACCGGAGCTTCGTCGGAGACTCGCCGGAAAATACACCGAAGCTATCCACTTGAAGATCCAGGCCCGGAGATCTCATGGTGGGTGGTCACGCGCCCAATGGCCGCCGGAGTTGACCGGGATCTGAACTTGAATGTCCCACCTTCACCCTCGCCGATCTCCTTGCTGCCGGCGAGTGGGAAGGACCGGTAGCAATCGGAGAAACTGCCTCAGTCTCGGGATCCCACCGGTACCGTCAGTCTTCTCAACCGCCGTCGGGAACCACCGGAAAGAAGGGAGAAAGAGGAGAGCTATGGTGGTAGAAAATAGAAAGAAATATGGCCACCGTAGGACGACGACGCTAGCAGGGGTGACCGGAAGACCTTGGCGGCGACGATCCGAGTCTCCTCGCCGGCGTCGCACGCGGTGGTGGCCGGACTGCTCTCCCTTTTCCGATCGGTGGCCCTTCTCCCTTCTCCTCCTTCTTATCTTCTTTCTTTTCCTTCTTTCAATTTATCCCGATTTCTTTTTTTTTTTAAACCAAACCCCACCTTTTTATTATTTTATTATTATTTTTTTGTTGTGGGGCGTTACAGCCATAATCATCAAAAATCAGCCTGATCTAACGGTAAATAACTGTTCATTCATTAAAAAAGACGAAACTGATCATTGTTTAAAAAATTCAAAAAATATTCCGATTTTTACAGAAAAAACTGAACTTATAGACCTTAAAAACTAATATTTTTTGTTCAAATTTAATAACAAGAAATTTCAGCTATATTCACAAAAAATCAACCCGATCCAACAGTATATGCCTACCCAACTGTCAAAAAAAATAAAAATGGTCACTATATAAAATATCAAGAAAAATAATCAATTTTTTGCAAAAAAACCTCAACTTTTAGACATCTAAAACTAATCTCTACCATTCAAAATGAAGAAATACATGTCTCCTAATTATCCACCAAAATTTAGCATAATCAGAGTTCCAATGGATATCTGATCATTAGAAGAAATAGCCCACGTGAAGTCTGAAAAACTCAGGAGGAAGAGGAGGAGAGATGAGAGAGGTCATGTCATCAATTTTTTAATTAAAAAATTATGCTGACTAGGAGAGAGAAATACATGTGGCAGATGAGGTGTCATGTTATCAATAGTCGTCGTTAGTGCCGTTTGCATGTCAGCTTTTTGTCCATTATAGGAATAAAATCGCGCCAAAAAATAACTTTAAGGGCACAATGGACTCAAAAAAAAATTAGAGACAAAATTACCCACTTTTAAAAAGTACAAGGGCAAAAATTTCTCTTATCCCTCATAAAAATTGAAAAGAAAAATAATCATTAGCATATCCAGCTGCAAGCATTACTCAAGGGTAATTACAACTACAGTGAGAAATAAACTCGAAAAAAATCTATACCTTGACCCATTTTGCTGGATTAATTTCATTTGTGATAATTAAACTTATAGGTCGATAACCAAATAATAATAAAAAAATATTTTTTTTGAACTTTAAATATATAGCCTGGATAGTCATTTTGCCATATTCAAATGAAAATCCAACCGGCATGCCACAACATCAAGAACTATAACATGGCGATTTAGTCAATGCCACATGTACAAATTGCCACATCATCCAAAATATCCAATCTGCACACATGGCAGATGACTCGATTGCCATATCATAGTCCTTGATGATGTGGTATGCTAATTGGACTTTTCCATTCGGCATCCACATGGATCCAGACAAAGTGACTTTATAAACTATATACTCAAAATTTAGTTATTTTTATGAAAAAAAAATGATTTTTTTTATAATTATTCAATTACTAACCTATAAGTTTGGTGATTATGAATAAAATTAATCTTATTTTATTGTGTTTGCATGGAGTAAGGACAAGATAAAAGAGAACGAAATTAATCAGCAACAAGCAACAAACTCGGCTCTAGGAAACAGCAATACAAACGAGAGACTAAATAAAACTACGCATCAGTTTAAAAACTTAGCCGACAACCATAAGCAGTAAAATATGGCAGCACCCTAATCCCATGCATTAAAAACAAAAAGATGGAATTTAAAACGTATAAGTATTTTTTTTATGTATCAAGATACTATTACTATTGATTTAATTTGCTAAAAATTTATGGATAGGGTTTACACAAAATTTTCCAAGTAGGTCGGAGATCTCGGGAGCGCAAGCTAGCAATGACAATGCTGGAGTTGAGTGTTGCCCTTTGCATAAATACTCCGATGCCGAAATTAGTCTGAAGATATGAAAAATGAGTATTTATATGTCTGTCAAGGAAAAGTATACATGAACATATTGGGGGTCCTTCAAATTCAGAGAGAAGTCGTTCTTGTGGATAGGTGGTGAAGCGGGGTAGGCCGAGTCCTATTGTTGGTCCACTTTGCGCAGCCGGCTTGAAAGCGTGGCTTGCGCTTTGTGTCATATCAGTGCATTCTGTACACCTTTGTTCTCGAATACCGTTTTGTCAATACGTCTTTTCAGTAGTTGGTTTGTCGTAGGACCAACGTAACCTTTCCTTTGCCATTATGTGTGATGTCGACCTGGCTGAGAGATTCATTTAAGACTCATATTGCAGCTCTTTCCCCTAGTTTGGCTCTTTAAAGCAAAGACAAAGAAGAGATCCCAGCCTTATCGGGCAGAAATTCTGTTAACTTGCACAACTTAAAGCATGTATTGACCCTATTTTTAAAGAAATAATTTTGTTACAACATTAATAATAAGATTAATACAAGTGCATCATCCAGTGGCAGAGCTAGGATCAGAGGATTAGGAGGAGTTAAAATCCTAAAATTATAACGTTATGAGATTATTATTAAATTAAAATTTGATAGAAAATATTTAAAATAAATTAAAAGGATTACTATTATAATATATATATATATGTGTGTAACACCCTAATACTATAACCTATTTCTATCATCAATCATATATCATTTGCAAGCTTTATTCTACTTCCTTGTTATTATACCGATTATCACATTTCTATGTAAGTGTTACTATCACTGTTCACATGTTTATATCGTTATACAACATCATACATAATAAATTTTGTATAGGTTACTTTAGATCATATATGCATGCAAATACTATCCAATAACAAAATTGAACATCGTACATCTCAACATTTCCATTTAGATACATCATTGCATATATAAATAACATAAACTTATCAATTTGTCCCTTTATGATCCTAATGTGAAATTCACTGATTTAATTAAATATTAATTAATTATAATTTTAAATAATCATGCATATTTTTACTAGGGCCAAAGGTGGAGCCTTACAGTGTCAATACAATGTGCCTCTGCCACTGGCATCATCCCTTAAATGCTTTCTCAATATTTCCATCCAATCGGATTTGAACTCAGTCCTGGTCCATTTTTACTTATAATAATCACAAGATTATCCGTTATGATGCATACTTTGTAGAAAAAAAAAACGTAATGATGTAAATATCTGTATTTAGACCTAGTATATGGTACAGATTGAATCACATAGGGTTAGACAGGTCATGAATGGACTTGCATATTGATCCAAATGGTTCGAATCACATATTGATCTATTTATTTTCTTAATGAATATAAGGCAATGAAAACCTTAAATATTTATTTTAATTGGTCTTTTCATAATTCCAAAATTGTATGAGAAATTAATATTTATAATTGAATATATGTTATCGATAGACTATAATGGCAGTAATATATATATTCTGGATTGAAAATTAGAGAGAAAGTGCATCTGAACTACTGAGTTTATAGACAACCTCTGAACTAATAATGATCAAGATAATGATTCACAAAATTGTTCAGCAATTAAATATAACCCATGAATCAAATATATGACGCAAAGAAGCTTATGATGATGTTAAAAAAAGAAAGGAAAAATTCACAATTCGAAGGGAAAATACAGAAAAAATAAAAATGCAAATTCACCTAAACCATTGTGGCAATTTTTGAAGTTTTCCATATTGAAAGCAAAACATGAAGAAGTTTTTAAGAGAAAATGGAAGACATGGCAGAGGCATATTTGTATGGACACCATGGAAACACAAAAAAGTTTTTAGGTTACATGAGTCAACCCATGACCATACCCTTTGAATCAAAAAAGAATTGATCCGTAGATTGACCCTAAACCAATCCAAAATTTTCCAAGTCATACAAGTCAAATCATATATGAATTTTTACAAGTTGGGTCAAATTTAAAGCTACGCAAAACTGATCCAAAATCAGAAATCAAATCAAACCAAACTCTATTTAGTCTATTTGGATTTATTTTTGGTTTATTCTATTTAGTTTTAAGAATAAATTCGGTTAGGTTCTCACAAGCAAAAATTCGAAGGAACCGAACTGATCTGAACTATGAAATTATGCCGTTATATAAATCCAACCTACCTCACTTGGTTCTCCAAAGACCAAATCCTTTTTTCTTGGTTATTGTCATCTATTACAGAGGAGGTTTATCCTCACCTCATCGGTTTGTCTTCTTCCTCAGAGGTTTGGAATGCCCTTGCTGCTGCATATGGTGTTGTTAGCCATGCCCAATGAACTCAGTTGCATATTGAGTTACATAATCTTTCCAAGGATGATAAAATTGTCTCCGAATATCTCTTTCAAGCAAAGGCACTATCAGATTCATTGGCACTTGCTGGACAACTAATCTCACCATCTGAATTCAATGCTATTGTGTTTCGAAAATTAAGGGTTGATTATAATGGTATCATTGGTGGTCTTCAACAACGGCCCGATCCAGTTACTTTTAATGAGCTTCATGGCCAGCTGGTTGCTCACGAACTCCTGTTAAAAGCGCAACAAACAACACTTCCTAGTGTCAATGTTGCTCAACTATTACCACCTTCCCAACATCAGTCCAATTTCTCTTCTGGTTCTAACTTTTCCAGAGGTCGTGGTCATACTGGCAATCGTGGAAGACGTGGCTATAATATTTCTGGACATTCCTCCTCTCGCACCTCTAATACAGCTTGTCAGATATGTGGTTATACTAATCATGTTACATTTGATTACAGAAAACGATTTGATGAGAATTTTGTTCCCTGCCAATCTTCTTCCAGTTTGCGCAATTTTAAGTCATCCTGTTCTCAGGCTAATTTTTCTGTTTTGACATCTGATCCTGAGGCACACTTCAATACTGTAGATGATCGTTCCTTTAATTGGTATCCTGATATTGGGGCCACTCATTATGTTACTCCAGATTTTGCTTCCTTGCATATTTCTGATGAATATAAAGGTACGAATGCACTTGCTGTTGGTGATGGGGCTAAGTTACCCATTAAGCATATTGGTTCTTGTTCTATTGCCACATCCTCCAAACCCATGCATTTAAAAAATGTTCTTCATGTTCCTCACATTACAAAACCATTATTGTCTGTGCAAAAATTTTGCCACGATAATAATTGTTATTTTCAGTTTCATTCTGACCATTGTGTTGTGAAAGATCAGATTTCCCAGAAAATTCTGCTGTGCGAAACAAGTGATCTGGGCCTTTACAAACTCACAAGTTCTCTTTGGCCCACCCTTCCTTTATCGACCGTTGCTTATCTTGTCAACTTGGAAGACTGGCATGCTCGGCTTTGACGTACATCCTAATTTTCAGACTGTCTATCAATTAGTCAATCATTTTAAGTTACCTTGTTCTAGTACTTGTGTGTCTACCAATAAATGTGGTTCTTGTTGTTTAGGAAAGTTGCATCATTTACCTTTATCTCTTACTAATAATCGCAGTACTTCTCCATTAGATTTAGTGCATTCTGATGTTTGGGGCCCTGCTCCTATATGTTCTTTTACTGGTAAAAAATATTTTTTAATTTTTATTAATGATCATTCTTTGTTCACATGGATTTATCCCATGAAATGTAAAAGTGAATTATTTTCTATTTTTTGTCAATTTCGTGTCTTGGTTGAAAAGCAATTTAATATTTCAATCAAACAATTTCAATCCGATTGGGGTGAAAAATTTCGGCCATTACATAAATACTTTCGTAAACATGGGATTATTCATAGTGTCATATGTCCTCATACTCATGAGCAAAACAAGACCGTCGAGAGAAAATTTCGACACATTGTTGATATTGGTCTCACATTATTGGGTCATAGTGGTTCTCTTTTTAATTACTGACAATTCGCTTTTGAAACTACTGTTTTTCTTATAAATCGTATGCCCTCCTCCTCTCTTAATCAAAAAATTCCTTTTAGTTTATTATTTTTCAAGTCTCCCGATTACAAATTTCTCCGAGTCTTTGGTTGTGTGGTTTATCCATTACTTCGTCCATTTCAAAAACATAAGTTTTCTTTTCATTCTACTCAATGTATATTCTTAGGATACTATCCAATTCATCTTGGATATTGGTGTCTAGATAAATCTTCCAGTAAAATTTATTATGCACGTCATGTTGTTTTTGATGAGTCAATTTTCCCGTTTAAGCAAATCTCAAAAAATTCTATCATGTCTCAAGTCGAGCTGCCTTCTCCTTCTTCTTCTTGGTTACAACTTATTCATTCTCATCCAAATACTTTTTCGCCAACCCCACCAATATCCCATTTCAATTCGACTTTCAATTCCACTAAACCATCTACCTTACTATTTTGTCCTTATCTTCACGTAATATTCCATTAAATCCTACTCCACCTCCTTCATCCTTATCTCTTTCTCCACCTCATCTCATTCCAACGTCACCTTCATCTCCACCTCAACACCTGGAACCCCATGTGTTATCATTATCTCCTCCACCTTTTGATAACCGAGATACCTCCTCTTTATCCAATACTACCAATGTTCCTACAAACACATCTCATTCTCCTGATCTCAAACTCTGTATTGATTTATCCAAATATCCAAATGACTTACCTCCACCTATAGCTTCTCTTCCACGTCCCCAATCTTCCCAACGCACCCATCCTATGCAACTTCATGCTTCTACTCTCGATAAATTAGCCTCCCTTCATTTAACACATGTGACTCCCTCCCTCGCTGTCATTGAACCTTCCTCTTTTCATGCAGCTAATAAGCTTCCTGAATGGAGAGTGGCAATGGAACAAGAATACATAGCTTTTCAACGTAATCATACTTGGGATCTTGTCCCACCTCCATCTACTGGCAATGTTATTGGCAATCGCTGGATATACAAAGTGAAACGTAAGGTTGATGGTTCCATTGAGCGGCTTAAGGCTCGTCTTGTGGCATGAGGTTATACATAGGAGTATGGCTTGGATTACACAGAAACATTTAGTCCTGTGGTGAAACCTCTTACTATTCGAGCTGTACTTACAATTGTTGTGTCTCGGGGCTGGTGTCTTCGCCAATTGGACATTAGTAATGCTTTTCTCCACGGCAATTTATCTGAGAATATATACATGGCTCGGCCTCAAGGTTTCATTGACAAACAATTTCCTCACTATGTTTGTAAATTAAAAAAATCTCTTTATGATCTCAAACAGACTCCTCGTGCATGGTTCCAAAGATTGAGTTCGTTTTTTGTTACTCTTGGTTTCACTGGTTCTCAAGCAGATAACTTTCTATTTTTCTATCATAAAAATGGTTGCTCTTGTTTTTTTGTTAGTCTATGTGGATGACGTTATCATTATAACCAGTGATCTCTAGTTGTTGATTCCAATGTCTCTAAGTTGGCTAATGCATTTCCATTGCGTGATTTGGGAGTTCTACATCATTTTTTGGGTATGGAAGTTTTTCACCTGTCTCGTGGTTTGTTTCTTTCACAGCGGCATTATATTTCCAATTTATTGGACCGCATGGGTATGAGTTATTGCAAGCCTTTCTCGACTCCTATGGCCGCTAGTACTCTTTTATCAAAGCAGGATGGTTCTTCTTTGTCTCTTTTTGATGCCTAAAGGTATAGAGCTGCTTGTGGTAGTCTTCAATATATCACTCTCACGAGGCTGGACATTTGTTTTATTGTGAATAAGCTTTCTCAATTTCTTCATCAGCCTACTACATTCCATCTTCAAGTCTTAAAGCATCTTTTTCACTACTTACAAGGAACTAAGAGTCTATGCTTTCTTATTGAATCTTGTGATCTTACTTGTCTCATTTCCTTTAGTGACGCTGATTGGGCTGGTTGTCCAGATGATAGGCGTTCAACTGGTGGTTACTTAATTTATCTTGGGAATAATCTGTTAGCTTGGAAATCTGGGAAACAAAAGATAGTGGCTAGATCTTCCACTGAATCTGAATTTAAAGCGGTTGCAAATGTCACAGTGGAAATTAAGTGGTTGACTCGGTTGCTAAATGAACTGGGGGTTCACTTACCCTGCCCTCCACACATCTGGTGTAATAATGTTGGTGCAGTTTTTCTATCATCTAATCCTATCTTTCATGCTCGTACACGCCATGTGGAAATTGATTTCCACTTTGTTCGACAGTTAATTGCAAGTAAAATGATCAATGTTGGCATTGTCTCTTCCTTTGATCAGTTAGCTGACATACTGACCAAGCCATTGACGAAAACATTGTTCTGCCAAGTTCCTTTCAAAGCTTCGGTTATAGGATCTTCCACCATCAGCTTGTACGGGGCATATTGGAGATAAGAGATAACTGCAATTTGTTATTATCTTATCTCTAATATAATATTATCTTATCATTTGTTATAGTTGATCATTACATTTCAGTTATGGTACTCTTGTATATATACTCTGTAATTACACAATGCTATATACGTTTTCAACAATATTTATTTATTCTAAGTTCTACCCTAAATCAACAACATGATATTTCTTTTCAATTTTCCCCTAACCTTTCTACTCTCATCTCTCTCGCCTCATCCTTCGGCTACTGACGTCCCTCTTTATCTCACCACCACTTTCCTCATCCACTACAAAACCGAGCAAAGTTACATAAAGAAAGAGAAGGTATTTGAAAATCCAATTTAGTTTGTTTCAAGTTTTGAGAATCCTATTTACACAGTAAGGGAAGGTGAAATTTTTGTTTATTTTGACTCCCAATTTTGATTTAACCTCCCATTTTCTCATTTGAACACGACCTCCGATATTCCATGAATAGAACTTCTCATTTTGAAAAGTTAGAACAAGACATTTTATCCAAATGCAAGACATGGAGAACTAAAAAATGGTGATAAATGGCTATAAATCATCAACAAAAATTGAGAATGGCACTAAGTTCTTAAGGAAGAAAAGGAGTACTTTAAAACTAATATTTTAAATATTCAAAGGAGTTCTAGCCATGATTTGCTATATTATTGTTTGAATTCTAACGAATTTAATAGAATTTTAGCTTGTTACATTGCTAAGAAGATTTGGGATAAGCTTATGGCAACCTATAAGTGAACCACACAAGTCAACGATTCTCGCTTACATATGTTAATGTGTGACTATGAATCTTTCAAAATGAAACCTAATGAGACTATTTCTAAAATGCGTGATAGATTTGTCAAAATAACAAGTTTAATGAAAGGGTTTGGAAAGATTACAAGTGAGGAAGAGCAAATCAAAAAGCTAATCTAATCGTTAAACTAAAATTGGAGGGAAAATATGGTTGTTCTTATTAAAATCAGCAACTAAAGCAACTTCTTTTTTCTTCATGTCATTCTCTTAACTTTGCATAATAAGCTCTGTGAGGCCTTAACATATGCTTTAGAAGAATATGTACATACTTAAGTGGTAATGGAGTTGAAACATGCATTTTTAGTTAATAAATTATAGAGTGGGACATAAAGGAGATTAAGTCAAAAGATAGGGTTTTTATGGTAATTTGACTTGTATGGCATGCACATGCATTATTAGAGAGACTAAAATATGAATTAAATTGAAACAATCTATAAATGTAGGGAATAATTAAGAGATCTATAAGAAAAGGAAGGAGCAAAGGGAAATTTTTCTTAAGACACACAAATCGACAAATAGGAAGGAGCCACCTTGCTCATTTTAGAAATTGCATGAAAATGCATGAGAAACTAAGAAATAAGCATGGTTATTAAAATCGGACCGGACCGGGCGGTCGAACCGGTTTAACTGCAAACCATCGGTTGATCCGATTGGTTCAATGGATGAAAACAGGATTGGATAAAAATCGGAAAATACTGTTTCAAACCGTTAAAAAACAGATTAAACCGGGATAAAATTGGAAAAACCAGGTTAAATGATAAAAATCGGTTTGATTTTAGAAAACCAACTTTTTGTCCAAAATATTCATACAATATTATTTTTTCTGAAAAAAATAAAATAAAATTATAAATACAAAATAATTAAAATTCAAAAAATTTAATGTATTTTTTATGAATAAAATAAAATTTTCTAATTTATATTTGAAGAATTTCTTTAAAAATTTACAATTTTTTACTATATTTATCTTAAATTTTTTTTTATAAATATTGAATGACTTGAAAATATAGTCTTATTGTTAATGTTTGATGATAAATATATTTTTATAAATTATTTTTAATTTTTTTATATAGTGATATTTTCATAATATTTATATAAAACTTAAAAAATAATATATCTTTTAAAAAATGAAAAAAACCCGGTTGAACCCCAATAAACCGGTCGAACCACGAACCCTTGAGCTCTCCGGTTCTTTATCCGGTCCAGTTTTAATAACATTGGAAATAAGGAGAGAGTGTTGGCCGGCCAACTTAGGGACTAAACTACAGCAAATCCATTTCAAATTTTAATTGCATTATTACTAATTTTCATTGCATTATTACTAAATTCAGAAAAAAAAAAGATAAATACAGCACTTCAATTACTAAGTTGGTAGTAATTATGATAGCATTATTTACTAAATTCACAAAAAAAAAGGAAAAATAAAAAAATTCGGAAAATTTAATTTTAAGAGCATTGTTTACTAAATTGTTCAATTAATAGTCTTACTAACCTCTTATTTGTTTCAACTAAAATTTTGGTAACTAAATAAGGTTTCAACTTTCACGTTTGTAAACAAAAGAAAAAAAAAAACATCAAAATTAAACACCTAACCTATAACAAATTTAGGGGCGAGCATAGGCAGAACGGATCAAAATTCAACTCTATATATCCAAATAGACCAAAAGCCAAAACTTTTTAAAAAATATCACCTAATTTGAAATGAAATAAATATAGAGGTTTCATCCGAATAATCAGAAATATTTCTAATCGGATTATTCGGGTCCTAATAAACAATCCAAAATTATATTTTATAATTTTTTAAATGTCAAATTAATAAATGATAAAATACATTACAATTTCAAAATTCAAATTAATTGAAACCTAATTTTAAATTCACAATCCAAACATCAAACGGAATTAATAAACATATCATATCTTTAATTTCATCTAAAATAAATACAAATTAATATGATATATAATTTATTTTTTAAATATTTAATCCAAATCACAAATAATAAATGAAAATTAAACTAATAGGACTGTTTTCTTTTAAAATTTTCATTTAAACAACTATAAATTAACGAATAATTATAATCTAAAAAATACACTAAAAATACCAAAAAAGAAAATCGAGTTATTTTGGGGGTAACTGGGAACCCAAACAACTCCACCCGAACATTCCGAAATAACAATGCATAGTAAGTTAGTAAACCTTTTTATATTTTATTCTATGCTGGAAATTTCTTAAGGTTTACCTTTCATTTCACATAGCTAGTATTATTAGATGATAATTGTTTCACCATAAAATGCTTAACCTCCTTCAAGAACCAATCAGATTCAGGCAGCTGAGGATAAAGAAAAAAAGTATGAAATGCATTAGGAAACTCAATCAGGTAAGCTTCTTTCCCATATTTTCTGAGTCCTTCATAGTACCTCTTCTGCCAATCCATTAAAGGATCAAATCCTCCCACGAACACAACGGTTGCCGGAAACTTAACACTTTTAATAACAATACAATTAGGCCCGAAAACGTTCACCGCCGGATGGTCCCGATTCGAACCCTCCGGCAAGAATGCTTTCCATGTAATATCCGTACGCTCGGCAGTAATAAATGGAGCTCGATCAAGTCTTAACTCGGATTCAGTTCTTTCTTCTCCTCCAAAAAATGGCTGGATCGATATGTTTCCGATTAACTTTATATTCCCAAATTTATATTCACAAGCTCTAACTGCCACATGATGCAGTATGTTGGCTCCGGCACTGTCTCCGGCCATAAAACAATGCTTGAGATCGGCATTCGTTGAAAATCCTTCCAAGTTTGTTCTGTCGATGAATTTTATAGTTTCGAAACAATCTTCGTATTGGGTCGGAAAACGATGCGCAGGAATTAGCCGGTAATTGATGGAGATGATAATGGCAGAGAGTTCAGCGGCAAATCGATAACAGAATTCATCGTAAGGCTTAGAATTGGGTGCCATGGAGGCAAAACCACCGCCGTGGAAGAAGAAAATTACCGGCAAGCCACTGCCTGCGGTGGGGTTGTAGAGGCGGAACCAAAGCTTTCTTGATTTGTCAACAGTAATATCAGTTGTTTTGACGCCGTTAATGGGTTTCTTGGACGGAGACTTTTTGGGGTCCAAGAACTTGATTAGAATCCGATTGAGGGTGCTGTCGAGACGACGTCGCATCATGATATCCATGCCTATGGAGACTGAAGATATGTACAGCTTGAGATCCCTTGGAAGATTTTCTGGCCATTGCTTAACGCTCTGAGGCATGTTGTATGGTTTAGGAGAGATCGGAAATAAAAAATAAAAATAATCCTTTTCTTTATTAGTATTATTATTTTTAAAAAGGTATTAACATATTTATATTAGAAATTAGACATTATGGTGGTGAACTATAATGGTAACTGCAAATAATTTGATCGTTCATGGGGAATTTAAACAGCTCATAACTAAGTAATTTTGATTGACTATTACGTTTACCAATTACCAGACTAACTTTTTTCTCATATTTTTAGCCTCAAAACTGTTTTTTTCTTATAAAAAAAAGTTGAAGTTCAACTCTAATACTTTTTCAATTCCCATCTCGTCAATTTGTTTTAACCAATTTAAAAGTAAAATAATCTAAACCAATTCTTTTAATCAATTAGTTAACTAATTTTAATTTTTGACCCGTAAAAGAATATCGTATTTTTAAATAAAAGCCTAAAAAATACGAAGTCCTAGAATTATAAAAGTTATGACATTTCCCTAACGTGATATTAATAATGCATGAATCAAAATAGGTTAAGTTACCAATATCCAAAAGATACAACTCAGCATGCAAAGTTGGTTGAAAATATAGTAAAATAATAATTTATATATATAGATATCAATTTAAAACTTATTTAAATCGGATTTAAACAAAAATTTTCTTACTAATAAATCATATATTGTGATTACTAAGCTTATTATGCCTCTCCAGAAATATTAAAAAACAACCAGTCCCAGGTGGTTGAACGTTGAAGGCATGCTAAGACAAGATGGTAACGCTGTTCCTGCAAACTGTGGTGAGTTGTGGTGCTTGCTATGTACGGGCAGATTCTCAGTGTAAGACAGTAATGATTGTGTATAAATTAAAAGGTCGAAGGCTTATTAGGTGTTAGATGGATCATTTGCCAAGACAAAGGAAATCAACAATTGATCTAGGGTTCAGATATTGGTGAATTAATTAAGAAGCAGTTGTCGGTTTGCATCAGCGGTAGGGGATGGGCAAATTCACTTGATAATATTTGCAGGAAAAAGGTACATCTCCCTCTAAAATTGAAGATCCCTTGAAGAAAGCAAATACAATTTCTTTCCACTCCAATTCCTTAGTGAGAAACCCTAATTTTAAATCAATTGTTGATTTCAGGAATTAGATATTGTTAAATGTTAATTATGGAATTATATTTCATAACTTTCTGCCATGGTCGATGACGATAGGCTTGTTACAGATGTTGAGAAAGAGGCGCTTCTTGGAGTATGAAGAAGATAGCAGAGAAGGGTTGGGACGATGAGGAAAGAATAGCAAGATACATATATAGTTGAGTTGGTAGAACTCTTATGTGCTTTATTAGATACATGACTGCATTAACCAGGTTATCCTCTTAATTGCCTTAATGAAAGTTGAATAATAATTTGAAAGTAATAGGTTGTTGAAGCTAATAGGCTATGTAAATTTTGGAATGACAGTTTTTCGGCCCACTTGTTACTTGGTAGATTATTGTGATCAATTTGCTAGTTGGTAGATATTATTGCACAAAACATACTTGCATGAATCAGCTAACTAATTTGGAAGCCCAATTTGTAGATACTGTGCTCGCATCATTGACTCAAGTTCCCATGTGGCTTCTTGCATGCCGTGATGCTGCCACAATACTTTAGCTAGAGGAATCTATTTGTTCCTCAATTTTCTGACTGCCCTGACCAAAATTTTTTTTGGTTCTTCATCATAGGTATAATCAAATTGGCCTTCATATCCCGTACTGGTACTATGTGAGACTCATCGGATCAATATCTTCGAAGCATGAAAACATGAAAAACATCATGTAGCATTGAAAATTCCGATGAAAGAGCCAATCTATAGGCTATAGGTCCAACCTATTTCACAATTTCATAAACACCTATAAATTTCAGACTGAGTTTTCCTCTCTTTCCAAATCGCAACACTTTCCTCTATAGTAACTCCTTTAAAAATACTTTATCTCTGACTTGATACTCAATATCCTTTCTTTTTAAATATGCATATGACTTCTATCAATCGCTTGCTTCTTTTAATCTTTACTTAACAATTTGGATCTTCTCCTTGGTAACATCGGGACTAATCATTTTACTCTTAGCTAATTCTCTCCAACAAATTGGAGTTCTGCACTTGTAACCATATAATGCCTCGTAAGGTGGCATGTCAATGCTAATTTGATAACTGTTGTTGTATGCAAACTCCATTAAGACCAAATATTTATCCCAGCTCCTTGGCAAATTTAAGACACATCCTCTTAACACATCTTCTAACACCTGTATAATCCTCTCGGATTGTCCATCCGTCTGTGGGTGGAAAGCAATATTGTAATGGAGCTTTTTGCCTAAAGCCTATTGTAAACTTTTATAGAATATAGAAGTGAATCTTAGATCTCTATTAGAAATTATTGGCACAGGGATTCAATACGGTCGAACAATTTTATTCATATACAATTCTGCTAATTTATCAATTAGGTAGTCCGATTGAATCATTATGAAATGAGATGTCTTGGTCAACTTGTCCACAATTACCCATATTGTATCATGTTTCCTTTAGGTAAAGGGTAAACTGACAACAAAATCCATGGTGATGTTATCCCACTTCCATTGTGGAATTGATATAGGATTCAAAAACCTCGAAGGAAATTGATGTTCTGCCTTTACTTGTTGACAAGTCAGATATTTGGAAACATATTCAGTTACATCTCTTTTCATCCCTAGCCACCAATAAAGCTACTTTAAGTCTTGGTACATCTTGTTGCCATCGGGATGCATGCTGAAAACTGTGTTATGTGCTTCTCACAATAAAGTTTTCTTCAACTCTTTATCATCTAGCTGATACAATCTATTCAGGTAATATACACCACCATCATCCCTTATTGAATATTCTGATGGGCTTCCTTCATGTATTGATTGAGCCATTTGCTGTAGTTTTTCATCACCTTTTTGAGCATTAAGTATTGCTTGCTTTATAGTGGGTCGGGCTTTTTATTAAGCTATCAAGGCCCCATCTGGTGTAAATCTCCATTTGCATTGCTATAATACTAAGGTCGCCACCATTTTTTGACTTAATGCATCAGCCACCATATTTTCTTATCCAGGTGGTAATCAACTATGCAATCATAGTCCTTAAATAATTTCAACCATCTGTATTGTCTCAGATTGAGCTCTCTTTGTGTAAGTAAGTATTTGACACTTTTATGGTCTGTATAGACCTTACATTTCTCTCCATACAAATAATGGCCACTACAAGAAAATCTGAAAATAGCAACGGAAAAATAGCAATGGAATTGAATTCGTGGCTAAATTAGCAATGAAAAATGAATTATGTTGCTATTTAGCAATGAAAAATATATTATGTTGCTAAATTTGGTTAAACATTGCAGATTTAGCAACGAAAATATATTTGGTTATTTTCTGTTGCTAAAAGTGGAGGGAATTATTAGCGCCAAAATTTAGCAACGGAAATTAGCAATAAAACCCTTAAACGGTTGCTAAAAAGGCACCAACGTTTGGCGGATAAATTTTGGAACGAAAAATAGCAACGGAAACTGAATTCGGTTGGTATTTTTGGTGCCAAAGAGGTGGAATAACTTTGGATCTAAAAAAAGCAACGGAATTCATGTTTTAGCAACGGAATTAATTTTCCGTTGCTAAAATAGCAACGAAATTTAAATTTGGTTGCAATTTTAGCAACGAAAAATTAATTCCGTAGGTATTTTGCGGCGCATGTGGAAAATCTTTGGGACCAAAAATACCAACGGAATTTTTTTTCGTTGGTAAAATAGCAACGAAATTCAAATTCCGTTGGTATTTGGTGTTAAATTACTGATTAGAAAAATTCAGTTCTGAATTATCAATGGAAATCAGATTTCGTTGCTAATTTAGAATCCGAATAGAATTCCATTGCTAATTTACATTTTCAATGAAAAATAGCAACGGAATTCATATTCGGTTGCTAAAATAGCAACGGAGTAGTAAAATAGCAACGAAAATATTACTCCGTTGCTATTTTAGCAACCGATATAAATTCGGTTGCTATTTTCAAATTTGCCCTATTGTCCTAGGTATAAATTGTAACGCCCCGACTTTGAGTCGATTGAAAATATTTTATAATTCGTAAAATTAGGACGACTAATTAGTATTTTAGGATATTAGAAATTTCGATGGCCAACAGAAAACTACATCTTATCTAGTTTGGGAATGTGACAATCATTTTTCTTTTCTTGATAGATATGGCAATATCTCTTTTAAAAATGAATCAATATTTTATTTAGATCTTTTAAAATATTTTTATATACATTAACTGAAATTGATTTATATGATTAGATGAATTACTACCTTTTCATTGGACGAACCGATTTGCCTTTAATATATTTTTTAGAATTAATTTATTCTTAACCTTTTAATTTTAAATTCTAAAATATCTATTCGTATTGTCATAAAATTTCAAGTTTTAATTTTTTAAACCAAATTAATTTCTTTTATTTCTCGTAATTAATTTTTCTTTTAAATTACGTTTAAAATCTACAAATCGGTTTAAAATACTTTAATCAAATAAGAATCTATTTTATATTAGAAACTTTTTGAATATCCTAAACATAATTATAGAACTATCAAGATATAATTTTGTCTAGTTAGAAAATTTCTAATAGAGAATAGATCTATTTTGATCGGCATCGAAATCTTGATAGAGGTATTTTGAAGTGTAGTTTTTAGAAATCATATTTTGATTCATGTATGTTGGGGAATAATTTTTTGAAAAATTAGGACAACTAAGTATTTTTCTCTTAATAATTTTTTGAAAAATTAGGACAACTAAGTATTTTTATCTTAAATTTTGAATTAGTGATTTTAAATTAAAATATGTTTTCTTCATAAATCATCAAGTAAACATATAAAAAAATCGGGAGTATAAGATTTTATGGCCACAAATTGAATATATATATATATATATATATATATATATATATATATATATATATATATATATATATATATATATATATATATATATATATATATATATATATATAAACAAAACACCATTAGATATTTTGGGTCTCATAAGTGACAACTAAGAAAAAAAAACAAAAAAGAGAAAGAGGAGAGTGCAGCGTCGGGAACGGGTGAGGGGGAACGAAGGCCACCATCAACTGATCACCGGCACAGGTCACCGGAGATTCTTCCCACCGTCGCCCGTTTCATCGCCGGTCGCCTTTCCCTTCTTCATTGTCGGTTCGCCACTAGCTTCCTCGTTTCCCTTTTTCACCCTTATCAAACACTTCTTTCTTTTTCCCGGCAATCCAAGGCGGCGGGCGACAACATGGCCACCATCGGATGACTCCTTGCGACGGAATAAACTTCCAAGCACCGTCCACCTCTCTCCACTCATCGGTGATACAGAGATCGGAGAGGAGGCAGCCGACTGTTCAAGGGAGATTTTTGACCAAAGGACGAAGCGTTAGAGCGCGTTACCATGAGAAAAGGGAACCTGGGATCCTGATCTTCGAGATGGTAGCATCGAAACATCATCGGCGAAGCTCCGATCACCGGTCCAGCAAGCACAGTGTCGGGCAGATATGGACAAAAAATTCAGAAATTCGACACTAAATGGTATGTGATAACCAATTTATTTTCGATTAACTCAGATAAATCTTGAATTTTTGTTAGAAATTTCTATTAGAATCAAATTGTTGGTTTTATGTGTTTTAATTCGTATGCCGTATCCGTTGACACTTAAAGGTGATTGAATTGTTGCTTAAATACTGATATATGATAATAGTGTTGACTATTGATCTTTGTTGGTTAAAAATGTCTCTTATAGGATTTACTGTCAACTGTGTCTGTGTTCTTATTTAATTAGTAATACAGGCATAAAGATGTGGATGTTTTAGATGCATTAGAAGACCTTGATGATTTTAGTAAAATAAAATTTAACATTTAAACACGTTAAACTAGTCACAATGTGATTTATATATAAGCTTTATTTTTGTAACGATACATCTTTATAGTTTCATTATTGGGTAATTGATTGTTGGGAGTTGCTTTAATTAGTTGATTATAAATAATAATTTATAATATTTGATTTAAGTATTACGAGAAGTCATTTAAACTAAGTTGGTTAGACAGACATAAGAGTTAAACTTTCCACTTCATGAGGTTATCAAAATGCGTTTATGTGTCTGGAATTGAATTTTATTGATTTTAATTCTGCTGATTGTGGTCTTGCTTTAGGAACCTAAGTATTTGATTAATTCTGTTCCTAAAATTTTGATATACACAATTTGAACTGTAGTAAAACTGTAACTAGTATCATTATGACTTGGGACATAATATTTTTTATGTATACTAATAAATATATGTATACTAATATTTTCTGTTCTGCAGCCATTTGTGGTTTTTGTTTGCATAAAAGCTAAAGTGTTGGCACTGACAGGCTGAGATAATGGCCCTGCTTAAGCCCTGTTAATTATTAGCTTTGTCATAATTATGTGCTGTTGGAATTAACTGAAATTGGGTCCTCAAAACTTTTTTGTGATATTCAATTTAACCCAGACCCAACTTTTTTGAATATGTCTCACGGAGATCATGCATCTCATCAGAAAGTTATTGACTTAGTCAAAGAATATAATGCACGGTCCAAAGACAATGTTATAACAATCATGCTTGATACCAAGGTAGGTTCACCATGATAATAAAAATCTTGTCAATTATGATTTTATTCTACAGAAGCTGCAACAAGAAATTTTATGTCGTTTATATACATTTCCTGTGACTTCTGCTTTAAATTTATCTGTTATCAGGGTCCTGAAGTTAGGAGTGGTGACTTGCCTCAACCAATCATGTTAACACCAGGACAAGAATTCACTTTCACAATATGCAGGGGGGTTGGCTCTGCTGATTGTGTTAGTGTCAACTACGATGATTTTGTTAATGATGTGCAAGTTGGTGACATGCTTCTTGTTGATGGTATGCAAGAAGATCTTTTCTATTGTAGTATAATTTCTCTATATTTGCATCAGTGGTTGAAGCATTTTCACCTGAGGGATGGACTACATGATTCTCATGATTCATGGCTTTGATTTCTTGGTTGCCTGTATACCTGAGGAATAAGGAGTCCTTTAGCTGTAAATTTGTATTAATCTACTAGTAATTAAAAGTTGACTAACATGCTCTCTTTCACCTTGTGCTTGGGATTTTTCACAGATTTAGATGTCTTAAATTTTAGAAGGGGAATTATAATACAATGAAAAGGATGATTTTCTGTTTCAAGTTATTAATCCTCTTTTTGTATTTTAAATTGTAGGAAGAAATAATCACACTGACAAGAGGACACTAACGTTGTGGCAACTATATGTGTGGACACAAAGTTCTGTAATTTTGTATTTTAAATTGTAGGAAGAAATAATCACACTATGCCGAAGCATAGGGAAAGTTGTTATTGTGGCTACAAATATGCTAGAAAGCATGATCGTTCATCCAACTCCAACCAGGGCAGAGGTATCTGACATTGCCATTGCTGTTCGTGGGGGTCCGATGCAGTTATGCTTTCTGGAGAAATAGCTCATGGAAAGTAAGTGGTCCTTTTTTATTTTTGGGTATAAATTCCGTATATATTACTATGCTTGGAAAATTTTCAAAAATATGAATTCATGTCCTTGCAGATTCCCATTAAAAGCTGTGAAAGTTATGCATACAGTTGCATTGTGAACTGAAGCAACCATACCTAGTGGCTCAATGCCACCAAATCTTGGTCAAGACTTTAATGTGTGCAGCATTTAATATCTCATTTCTTTTATCATTTTTTTTGTTTCGTTTGATTATGTCTGAATATTTTCAACTTCTTGTTTCCTATAGAACCACATGAGTGAGATGTTTGCATATCATGCAACCATGATGTCAAATACTCTTGGAACCTCAACATGTTGTCTTTACAAGGACTGAATTCATGAAGAAAATGGCTGTACTTACATGTGTATGCATTTATTTGAATTTGTAATTAACTTTATGATTTTAATGAGAAGGTAATTGGGAAGTTTGTGAAATTTGATTATTTTTTATTGCTTAAATGTTGGCCAGAGATAGTGTGGTTTTGTAACGTATTATCTATATATATTTTGCATAAAAAATAATAATTTTTAGCGACGGAATGGTGATGAAAATTTCGTCGTTAATATGTTTTATAATACTGACTCAATTTTGCAACGGAATTACGAATCTGTCAATTCCGTTGCTAAATATAGCAAAGGAAATTAATTATCATTGCTAATTTTGACTAGTTCACCGAATTTTACATTGATTGGATTTTGCAACGGATTTGAAATTTCGTTGCTAAATTTAGCAACTGAAAAAATATTCGGTTGCTAAAAATATCAACCGTCAAAATTGCAACCAAATTTTCCGTTGCTATTTTCGGTTGCTAATTTTGATTACCAACGGAAATTCAAAAAATTTGGTTCCTAATTTTCGTTGTTATTTGCTAATTTTCTTGTAATGGGTGCTATATTTTTAATGCAAAAACCACTGCTATTAACTCTAAATCTTGAGTGGGGTAATTCTATTCGTGAGGTTTTAATTACCTTGATGCATATGTTACTACTTTGCCATCTTGTACCAATACACAACCCAATCCATTCCTTACTTTGCCATCTTGCATCAATACACAACCCAATCCATTCCTAGAAGTATCGCTGTACATAGAATATTCTTTACCCGATACTGGCTGTGTAAGGACTGGAGCCTCTGTTAACATCTTCTTTAACCATTCAAAGCTTACTTGGCATCTATTTGTCCACTCGAATTTGATACCTTTCTGAAACAATTTAGTGAGTGAAGAGGTAATAACCGAAAATTCTTTCACAAATCTATAGTAATAAACCTGCCAAACCTAAGAAACTTCTCACTTTCAGCACATTTCGAGACGGTTTTCAGTTAACTATGGCTTTGACCTTTTTAGGATCCACCCTGATGCCTTCTGCTGATATAATATGCCTAAGGAATGGTGCACACCTGTGAATCATATAATGCATGGCCAAAATATGATTTCTCACTTTTTTAAAAATAAACAAGTAGGCCATACATCGCCCGATGTGCATTAGCACATTGCTTGACGTATGTCAAAGATTTTGTTTTCCATTTTTTCCTTTTTATTTATTTTACTCCATTTTCCTTTTGATATTTATCATTATTGTCGATGTTATTATTATCATTATTATTTTTGCGGATAACCGCTTTGTGAGTACAGCCAATGAGCGCTACAGGTGAGTCCACATCTTATTTTCTCTATTACAAAAAAGGCTTTTTGATCGCATAATGGAAAATGCTACAAAAAATTTTGTATTAAAGAATTGGGTTTTTTTGTTAATAAAATTGGACCAAAGTCCTATTTTTTGCCCATAAAACTCACATGTAAAATTTTGCTTTTAATAAGATAAAAGATTTTGTATATAATTAAACAATATGAGACATTTCTTAATAAAAATTGGACTAGCAAGTTCATCTCTTCAACTCTCACAAGGAAATGCTCCTTTATAATTCACATGCAAGGACCAATTTCGTCATTAAAAGAATCACAATGAATAGCCTGATTTATACATGCCTATTTTATTTCTTTAATCTATGCCATGATTTAATTACTGCTTTCTTATATGATTGGTTGTACCTTTAATTTATTTATTTTCTCTAATCTTGCATGTAAAGAAAAGAGATAACATTATTAATCCAAAAGCCATTATGTCACATTTATTAACGGTAAAAATAAAATTGAAGTTTTGAACTCTCTTTGGGTTTTGGCCTCACGAGATTGGAACACCCTTTTCCAGTTCTATTAGGTGGCAACTCCTTACATCAACCTTGTGGTGCCCAATAGATGTCTTTCGTTGGTTGATTGCCAATGATAGGGTAAGGACACCCTGATATGCTATCTCATACCTTTCGAGGTTCGAGACTTAAAGAGTCAGGTTTAGTCCTTTTCCCATCGCGAAGCGACAAATCGGCTTAGAAAAGGAAACCTTAACCTATCTAGACCCTAAAAGCTGGACCGAGTGCTAAGGCATAGACGGACAATCTATGAATCGGAGTTTACTTAGAGGAATGGAGGCGAGTCTTGACTTCGTTGCTTGATGAGATAGAAAGGTAAAAGGTTTCCTCTATTTTTGCTCAAAGATCCATCCCTTAGTTCTGAGGGAGGGGGTCCTCGATCGATCCGGCATGTGTCACAATCGCACTTGCATGAACTGCCTCTCCAGAACTAGAAGTGTAGAACATCAGTGTTTTTTTATAAAATGTCATGGTTTCTACTTAGCTTATTTGCAAACTACTTTTTACTTTGGGTCATTATTTATGTCATACCTAGTATATTTTATGCTATTGTATAATCATTTTACATTGAATGAAGTTTTTATAAGATAGATATCAACATGTTTTAGCTTAACATGTCCAACAACTTACATATACAACATGAATATATTTTACAATAATGTTCAGCCACATAACACTCATATTATGTCTCCAAAAAAGTGATGCATGGCTTAATCATAATTAGAACAAATATGAATTTTTTTTTTCAAATTGTTGGAATTTTACCTCTATAATCCCTATAATCAAACTAAATGGTGCAATTGAATTCAACTATTTTTTCCTCCTTGTGTTATAAAAGCCAGCAATGTAACAACAATTATGACTTTAATAACAAAGTAGAAAACACAAATGAGCTAGACAAGCCACTTTTGTGTTACTCAAGCCTAGCCCAATATGCCTTATAAATGAAAGAAATTTCTAAAGCTAGCCCCTTTTAATTTTTTGTATCTTAAAATTTAGCCTCTCTTGAATTTTTCTTTTCTTTTTTTTTATATTTTTTGATTTATAAATTTTGTCCCTCTATAATTTAAGATAAGTTTGAACCAAATGAACATTTTTATAATATATTATATGAAGTTAATAAACTCATATATTTAATGAATTTGTTGGTTTTAAGATTTCAAAGCATGATCCTATTAAACTGATCTTAATTTTCAACATTACTTATCAAAAAATTAAAAAAATAATAAAAAATGGTACTAACCTTAATTCGAAAGTATGATGTGATGGTATAGGACATGGTATGTACATGATAATCATGCAGCGAAAAAACAACAAAATTCGATCATACATGCCAAACAATTCCATAACAAGAATCGAAACATACAATTTTAGGATTTTAAACTTACAACTTTTGATGCACTTCAATATTTGATTTTGATGAAGACCAGCAACCAAGAAGGTTATGTCAGCCTTAGATCTTCACCACCAATGCCAAAGGAATAGCCTTTACGCCACTCCTCCTTATGTTCACACACACAATTGCAAGCAAAGCTTAAAACCGAGATTGCTAGCTCTCTAATTTATTATTGTGTAATGGCAATGGATTGAAGCTATAAGATTTGACTTGCACTTCTTTTAGGTGCTATTGTTGTCCAAGAACACAAGAGAATGAGGAAGAATCCTTTCTCCTTGTGAAAAAAAGCCAAAGAAAATTTTGTGAGAGAGAGAACAAGTTCACGCCACACACTTAGGGTTTTTTCTCTTTTTTTAATTCAATATATATCACTTAATTTTGTAAGTGATAATTCTTAAATCCACTACCTCAAGATAGTTAATTTAGCCTTAATCACTTCCTTAAAATAAGTAATATATATTGATTCAAACTCCTTTGAATTTAAAATTAAAATTAATTTGAAATAAAACATAAGACATTTTAATCTAATAAATCACTTAATTAAAGAATTATACATGTGCCGAAATTCCCTTGAATTTTATCTTGGAATTTCGATCACACCATCCCATATTCAAGTGATTTAATTTGATTAAAATTCCTTTAGGCTTTAATACTCAATTAATTAAATTAATATAAGATAATTATTTAATTGAAATTAAACCTTGTGAGCTAAATTTCTCTCTCATGGACCAAGGTCCAATAGCAATTTTAATACCCATTACACACATTAATTTGACTTTAATTAAAAGCCCAAATTAATGCCCAATACTTTATTTAAATATTTTAAACCCAATGCTTTGTGTGCGATCCTATAGGTTCGTTTAATGTTGGCAATGAATTAATTCAAAGGCTATATATATTATCTCACAAGATATTATAGCATTCAAAATTAAATGAAAATGCATATGGCATTTAGTGACCTAATGCAATTTTGCATAGTCCCTTACCCATAAATATCAGAATTAATATAAGGCATGAAACTAGTCATCCTTATATATATTAATTCATTTCTTGATATTCCAGTGACACTGAACTCTCAGATAAATAATGATTACTCATTATTTCATCTCCGTATGGCCATACACTTCTCAGTTCACTGATCAAGTGGCCGATGATATTTTCTCTCTTATTAAGAGGGGTAATCCCTTCACTTCTCTCATGCTCTCTAACATGAATCAATGCATACCCAAGCATACCCATACTTGTCACTCTGTTACGAGCACGTTAGGTGTATGTCAAAGTAAACACTAATTCATAAAGAGTTTCATAGAAATTTTAGTTCTAAGAACTCCGATACAAAACTTGCATATGAGGAACACTTATGACTTGTACCATGTAGTGTTCTCATGAATGGATCGAATTCAAATACCATGTTCTAAACATGTATCTATGATCTCTGATTGACACTCTTGTCCTTATGATTCGTAAGATAGAACTCAACTTATTAGAGAGAGCATACTAGTCTTAATTTATTGTCATTCCCATAACAATGACTGACTAGGGATATTTAGAATGAAGTCTCTATTGTTTCAAGGTCTTACAACCATATGCCTCACACATGATAACTTAAACTGAAACAACATTCTTGGACAGTTCTATCAATTGATATACATAGGAATATAATAGATAAAAGAAATACCTCATTTATTAACTAAAGTATTTTATTATAATGTATTGTGGTTAGAGCTTACACTAACAATCTCCCACTAGCACTAGTCCCAATTAGGCATAGCCCTAAGATCAAATGCTCTCAAATGAGCCTCGTGCAGATTTGGACGCAACTGTTTCGTCAAAGGATCTTCTACAATGTCTTCACTTGCTATCTTTCTAACCTTGACATCCTCACGATCAATTATCTCTCTGATCAGGTGGTACCTCCTGAGTATGTGTTTGGATTTCTGGTGTGACCGGGGCTCCTTGGCCTGTGCGATGGCCCCTTTGTTGTCACAGAAAATTTCTAATGGATCTAGGATGCTTGGGACCACTCCTAATCTAGAAATGAAATTTTTAATCCAAACAACCTCTTTTGCAGCCTCACTTGCTGTAATATACTCAAATTCTGTAGTTGAGTCGACAACGGTCTCTTGCTTCGAGCTTCTCCAGCTGACAGCACCACCATTCAGAACAAAAACAAATCCAGATTGTGATCTTGAGTCCTAAGTACTAGTCTGAATAGCAGCATCAGCATAGCCTTTTATGACCAGCTCTTCTTGACCACTATACACCAAGAAGTGATCCTTAGTCCTTCGCAGGTACTTTAGAATCCCTTTTACAGCAAACCAGTGCTTCTCACCAGGGTCTTGCTGAAACCTACTGGTTATACTCAGTGCATGAGCAACATCCAACCTAGTACATAACATAACGTACATGATAGATCCAATAGCAGATGCATATGGGATTCTACTTATGTTGTCCCTTTCCTCTTTGGTTTTAGGACATTATTCTTTAGTCAAAGGAACTCCCAAAGCCAAAGGTATGTACCCTTTCTTTGAGTCTCCCATACTAAATCGCTTTAGTACTTTGTCTATGTACTTTTCTTGACTTAGTCCCAAAAGCCGATTCGATCTATTTTTATAGATCCGAATACCAAGTATTATTTCGGCTTCACCTAAGTCTTTCATTGAGAAATATTTCCCCAACCATTGCTTAACCTTTTGCAATGTTGGAATGTCATTCCCAATGAGAAGGATGTCGTCCACATATAGGACCAGAAATACTACTATGCTCCCACTAACCTTCTTGTATACACACAAGATTCATCTTCGTTCTTGATAAAGTCAAATTCTTTGACAGCCTCATCAAAACGAAGATTCTAACTTCGGGATACTTGCTTTAATCCATAAATAGATTTTTGAAGCTTGCAAACCTTCTTAGGATACTTGGTATTGATAAAACCCTTAGGATGTGTCATATACACATCCTCTAGTAAATTTTCGTTGAGAAAACTAGTTTTGACATCCATTTGCCATATCTCATAATCATGATATACAGCTATGGCAAGCAAGATCCTAATGGACTTGAGCATGACTACAGGGGAAAAGGTTTCATCATAGTCTACACCATGAGTTTGTCAAAAACCTTTTGCTACTAGTCTACCATTGTAGGTCTTATCAGCTTTGAGTTTAAATAGCCATTTGCATTCAATTACCTTAGCACCTTCTGATAGATCAACCAAGGTTCAAACCTGGTTATCATACATTGATTGCATCTAGAATTTCATGGCTTCAAGCCAATTTTCTGAGTCTGAGCTCTCAATAGCTTCTCGGTAGGTAGTAGGATCCTCACGATCTACTAACTCAATAGTGTCACTGTCAGTGATTAGAAATTCATATCTCTCAATCACCTGACATACCTTACCGGACCTTCTAGGCTCTTGTGTAATGGGTTTTTGTTCCATAACTGGTTGTAAACTTGATCCCATTTCTAACTCATCCTCTATAGGAGTTTGTGGTACTTGAATTTCTCCAAGTTCTACTTTACTCCCATTGTCTTTCTTAAGAAGGAACTCCTTTTCCAAGAAAACAGCCTTGCGAGCAACAAATACTTTGTTCTTGGCTTGTGAGTAAAAGTAGTATCCCTTTGTTTCTTTGGGATAACCCACAAACAAGCAGATACACTACAAAAAAACTGCTGATTAGCGACGGAAAATTCCGTCGCTAATTAGCTGTTTTTCGTCTCTAATTAAAATTAGCGACGCCGCGACGAACAGTCGCTAATAGGCCAGTCGCTAATATATTAGCGACGGATTTTAAATTCAGTCGCTAATTTATATTTTTTTTCGTCGCTAATTTATATTCCTAATTAGTCGCCGAATTATAATAATAATATTTAGCGACTAAATTTTCCGTCGCTAAATAAAAAATTAGTGTAAAATTTAGCGACGAAAATTTGTCGCTAATTTGGTCGCTAATTATTTCAGAAATTATATTTATTACATATTAGCGATAGTTTTCTGTCGCATATCCGTCGCTAAATTATTGCATAATTTAATTTTTTCTTTTGCTGTATTTGAATTATAGCATAATGAAATTTTTTTTTGTTGTATTTATTAATTTTTCAACCTATATACAATAATGACAGTACATGTACACATATATATATATATATATTTATTCCAAAGCATAATATGTTCCAAAACACACACACATATATATATAAGTAATTGAAATCGTACATAATTTTATCAATCTCTCTTAAGAGTACAAAAAATACTAATAATATCATCCTAAATAACACCAACAATGTCATCTAAATAAAATAATAAATCCGAATAAGAAAGTCATCTAAATAAAATAATGGCATGAAAGGCCTTCAGGATCTAAATCCAAAAGAATTAGGTCGCCTTCCTTGATATTGCTTCATTCCAGTTATGCTGGTTCGCTGGGCAGAGACCTAATGAAAAAAATGATCCATCACCAGCCATACAGGAAATTTCAGAGAGCATATAGCGCTAACAAGAACAAATGAAAATACCTTTAACTGATAAAGATTCCTAAACAGGACTTTGGTTTACTAATTTTTCATTTATATTTCAACTCTGGTTGTGAAACATTTGTCCAGACATTCACAAACTGTGACAACACTCAGGAAGTGGTGGCCACAACACTTCCCCAACCTATTAGCTGATAAAAACCACTATAGTAGTTCAAAAAAATACCTAGGAAGTGGTGGCCACAACACTTCTCTAACCCTTAAAGAAGTTGCATTTTAGTGAATAATGCAAATAAGTATGTAATAACTAATGGATATAGACCCTAGACATCTTATACCCATAAACAAGTCGAGGATTTTGTGAAGTGGAAGAAATTTTCACTTTTATGTTTGCAGATTTTCACTTCCAACTAACAAATGACAAACCCAAACAATCCAAGAATGCAAAAATTTAACTAATGCTGCCAATATTAGGAAACATTACCCTAATGCTCTAACAGTAGTTACCCAACTGCCTTCACTTGACGGAAGAAGACCAAGGCTTCTGGTGTTCTTTGTTTAGGTGGCACAGTTGATAGCTGACCAATCTGCATAAAAACAATGTCTAAAATAACTAGAAGCCCTCAGTGTATATAATTCTCTATATTGATAAATGATTTGTGTGTAACATTTATTAAAATACCTGAATCTCGATTATACGAGAAGAAGAAGTGTATTTGCGAGCTTCAGTGTCATCATAGAAAATCTCAGGTGGTGCTAACAATTCAGGCCGACTTGACGTCTCTGAGCTTAACAACTAAGACCAAGAGAACAAGTTTCGATGAAGAAGACAAATGTGGCGGCTGCACAGTTTCCCATTTCTCATAGTGTAACCCAACATTCTTGAACAATGAAGAAATTAGTCAATAGTGGAAATATTTTTTGAACTATTGTCCTCTAGATAAGTTTAAGTCATTAGCATTGTGATTGAGGAATTAGAAGGGAACTAACCGGTATTTGTTCCAGCACGTAAATTGATCGGTCCTGTAAAGGTGAATTGCCTGTTCTCTCTGGTTCCAAAGGCTGATCCTGTAATTATAAAGCAGAATTGCTGAATTTAACTTGTTTAATATAAAAAAGAAAACATATCTAACTAGTGACAATTATCAAAATTTCAAGTGTTATTTGGGATAAAAGATTTATTGAGTTGTTAATTATTCCTGGTCTTTGGCATTTTATCAGGTTGATTTGGCAATTTTCCATCTTTTTGCTTCATGATTCTATGAATAATCAACTAACTCTCTGTCAAATATGCAACTTCTGTAAATAACAATTTATACATGGAAAGAAAAGAACTAAATCACATATATATATAGTAATAGTGAAGATTTATATTTACATCAAGTATCCAAGCTATTTTACATGCTTGGAAAGGCAACGAATGCCAATTTCCTCTTGTTAAAATTCAAAAAAAAATGTTCGATAACAACAAATGCCAGTTTGGCCGGACTCACCATCTAAGTTGGTAGCAGGTCCTTCCCTAAACTGGATAACAGCGATGCAAATCCCATTTACCACCGTGAATAGATATTACACCGTGAAATCAAATTAAGATAAACTTTCTATAACACCAATTCCAACTTCTAATTAACAAATAATCTGAAAATAAAAAGCACAATGCATATTATATAGTTTAGGTCTTCAATACATTCAATTATTCACAAATATTCAGCATATGGTACCTTCACACTAAAAGAAACCAAAAAAGAAAAAGAAACAAAGCAAGAACTAAGCATAAGTTATCTGAAGATCAAGAGACGCACACCACACACACACACACACCAGCAACATTAACAATAGATATATACAAATTATAGATGTCAATTAATAAAGCACTAAGCACACCAAAATCCAGAATAAAAATACAATCTAAACTATCCGCACAAGCGCTTAATGTGTTATAACGAAAATTAAATTCCCAAAATATATGCATAGATTTCTGAATTTAGAAAAATGATGGACCTCCAATACTATGAAAGTTGAAAATAAAGCACTTAATCAATCTAAAAGAGAAGTTAATTTAACCAAACTAAACAATACTTAACATTACTTAAAAGCTGAACCCCTTTTAACAAAATAAATAAATATATATCTATACCCATAATCAAAACATTAAACTATTCCCTGATTCTCACAATTAATGAAGAATTTTATAGTAATCCAAATTTCAGCCTCTAATTTCCTTAACTAAGCTAAAGCTAAACAGCAACAGATCTTAAACACGGTGAAACAGCAATTAATAATGAGCATTCAGGGAAATAAAAATGCAAACTTTGACAGTAAATGGTTAGTGTTGTGGAAGATGGAAGTTAATTTTAAAGTTTTCTTTTATACTTGATCTTGGACATCAATGTGATATATATAGTGATTTCTTTCCACTTATAATTCCTTTGAACAGCTAGACAATCACATTTGAATACCAGAAAAATCCCATGCAACCACAATTCAACAGCCATTTTCATTGTTTAACAACATAAAGACGTGACCATACCTTAGCTAAATCAGCTCCAAGAATGTAAATCAAACCTTGATCTATAAGCAGCAGTAGAAAGAACAAAACAAAATAAAGCAGAAACATAGCTAAATGAGATAATTACCTGTATATCTTATCCTAAACATTGCCACATGATTTGAGTACAGAGGACAAATCAGCGAAGGCAGCATCCAGAAGATTACCGGAGATGATCTGACCGATCACCGGAGATTCGTCGGAGAATCGCCGGAGATGATCTAACACTGCATCCTCGAAGATCGAGATCGCCAGGTTTCGTTTCAGGTCATCACGCGCTCAAGCGCTGCCATGGTTGGCCGAAATCTAACGAAAACAGTCGGAGACTTTCTTTCTCCGATCTGTCAATCGCCGGCGAGTGAGGAGTGACGGAGGGCACTGAAAGATACACCTTGCCACTAAAAGTCGTCCGGTGGTGGTCGTGTAGTCATCTGCCGCCGTGACTCACCGAAAAAAAAGGAATAAATGTCCGGTTTAAGGAGGAGAACGGTGGAGGGGAGATAGCCACGCCTCTGACGACCGTAATGATGACGAAGCCAACCCCGAGCGGCGGCAAACGACAGTCGATGGTGGAGCGAGGTTGGCTGATGCCGGCACCGGTGGCTCGTTTCCACCATTTCCCAGCATTCCTCCCTCCTCCCTCTTCCCTCTTGTTCTCTTCTTTTTATTTTTTCTTTCCTACCTCATGTCATCATATCATTTTATCACTTATGGCCGGTTTCTCTTTTTTTAAATCATTATTATTATTAGTATTATTTAAATGATTATTATATATTAATTTATTTATTTATTTGGTAAACATATAAATTAAATTTCTAATAATTAATATTTGATCAAAATTTTAACAAAATTAAAATAAATTATTAAATTTTTTAGAATTATTTTAAATGAGATAATAAATTTTATATTATTATTTTACAAATCTTTATTTTTATCAATCTGCATAATGTAATTATAAAATAAATATAACAATTAATTTATTATTATTATTAAAAATGTAAATTTTCTAAATAAATAAGTTAAAATTTTGGGATAATTGACAAAAAATTATTAAAAATGTAAATTTTTTAAATAAATAAGTTCAAAAAACAGATCAAGTATTCAAATATTGAACTCACTTCAAATCTCTCTCGTTTCTGCTCTACTGAAAAATACATCACTGGTATAATAATCCATGTTTTAGATTAACAAAAATTATAGAAAACTAAAGCTTCTATAAAGTATAGGAATATATAGAAACGTCTTTACTTATACTCCAAATAAAAATAAAATTTACCCAAAAAGATTCAACAACCTCTTTTTTGCAACAAAAGCTTAACTTACAGATCTTAAAAATTAATTTTCACCGTTCAAAATTAACAACAAGGATTTTTGAACGTACTCACCAAAAATAAGGCCAATCTAACGGCAAATAATTTTCTGATTGTCTTCGTATACAAAACTGGTCATTACATATTATGCCAGAAAATAACCTCTTTTTTGCAACAAAAACCGAACTCACAGACCTTAAAACCTAATCTTCACCATTCAAAATTAACAAAAAGGAGTTTCGAATGTACTCACCAAAATTCAGGCCAATCTAACGGTAAATAATTTTCCGATTGTCTTCGTATATAAAACTTATCATTACGTAAAAAATTCAGAAAACAGCCTCTTTTTTGCAATAAAAATGAACTTACATATCTTAAAAATTAATCTTCACCGTTCAAATTTAACAACAAGGATTTTTGAACGTACTCACCAAAAATTAGGCCAATCTAACGGCAAATAATTTTTCGATCATTTTCGTATACAAAACTGGTCATTACTTAAAAAATCCAGAAAACAGCCTTTTTTTTGCAATAAAAACTGAACTTACAGATCTTAAACACTAATCTACACCGTCCAAAATTAACAACAAGGAGTTTCAAATGTACTCACCAAAAATCAGGCCAATCTAACGGTAAATGATTTTCCGATCGTCTTCGTATATAAAACTTATCATTACGTAAAAAATCCAGAAAACAGTCTCTTTTTTGCAATAAAAACTGAACTTACATATCGTAAAAATTAATCTTCACCGTTCAAAATTAACAACAAAGAGTTTCAAACGTACTCACCAAATATCAGGCCGATCTAACGGCAAATATTTAACCGTTGAATCTTTATTTACACGATTTCGCATAAAAGCTGTTCAATTTGTCTTTGAAGATCCAACCAAACCGTAAACATGCAGATTCAAATAGACTATATATTTGGATTTATCAGATAATATCTTAACTTATTTATTAATCTGGCCATGTTTAGAATTTCAAAGCCATTTCTCCATTTTCAAATCAGTAAGTTTTCTTAGTATTCCATACCACTCAATTAGGTAACCGCGGTAGTGAAGTTAAATGGTAAGGATGAGTTTAGATGGAGCTTTGAATATTTTGAAAAATAATAGAAATAAAATTGAAAAGTGTGTGTGTGTGTGTATTAGAAAATTTATTCATTTTGACTTGTATGAGTTTAAGTCTTTGATTGAACTCTATTGTCTTATTCAACTAAATAATAAATTAAGCTTAAAATCATATACGCATTAAATTGAAACGGTGGAGAGATATGAGGGAAGAGAAAATGTTATTTTTACATGTAGGGTAAATTTTTGAAATTACTAAAATGCCCCTATCAAATTTCATCATTTTATCCTTATATTCAAGGATAATTTTATAAATATATATTTTAAATTTTTTAATAATTTAAAATTTGCTCAAAATTTTAACAAAATAAAAATAAATTATAAATTTTTCATAATCATTTTAAATGAAATAATAAACTTTATATTATTATTATATAAATATTTATATTTATTATTTTTCATAATATGACTATATAATACTTATAACAATTACTTTATTATTATTATTAAAATGTAATTTTTTAAATAAATAAGTTTATATTTGGGGATAATTGATAAAGAAATCAATAGAATTTCTAATAATTTAATATTTGATTTAAATTTTATAAAATAAAATTAATTATAAATTTTTTTATTATTATTTTGAATGAAATAATAAATTCTATATTACTATTTTATAAATATTTATTTTTTTAATCTTGAAGAAACAAATATATAATAATCGTAACAATTAGTTTATTATTATTATTAAAAATATAAGTTTTCTAAATAAATAACTTTAGATTTTGGTATAATTGATAAAAAATTATTATCAACTTATAAAATAATTTCTACTTTTCTGTTACAAAATAAAATATTTATTTCATATGATCTATATTAAGGTGACTTAAAACTATACATAAATCATGTGAGTGAAATTAAAAAAAATATTTCTTAATTTATTTGCGACGGATTAGCGACTAAATACTTACGTCGCTAATTGTATAACTGTAACAAATTACTATTAGCGATAGATTTCCGTCGCTAAACCGTCGCAAAAAAGGCGCTATATTTTCCCTCCAAAATTAGTGACTAAAATTTCCGTCGCTAAATCTTCTGGAACTAATTTATGAATAAAAAATTATAAAATTTAGCGACGGATATATTCCGTCGCTAATTCCGTCGCAAAAATAATTAGCGACTGTTTTTTCATTCCGTCGCTATTTCGTCGCAAAAATAGAAAATATCCTTCTCACGACGGATTTATTAAACAGTCGCTAATCCGTCGCAAAATTAGCGACGGAAACTGTGCCGTCGCTAATTTTAGTCGCTAATTGGCAGTTTTTTTGTTGTGATAGTAGATTTGGACTCTAGTTTTTCAGATGTTAATTTCTTAACATGTGCTTCACAGCCCCAAAATCCTGAGAAATGACATATTGGATTCTTTCCCAGTCCATACTTCGTATGGTGTCTTCTCAACTGGTTTAGTTGGAGTACGGTTTAGTAGAAACGCAGCAGTTTCTAATGCATACCCCAAAAAGAGATAGGAAGATTAGCTTGACTCATCATAGATCGAACCATGTCCAACAGAGTTCGATTTCTTCTTTCGGACACACCATTCCATTGTGGCGTTTCGGGAGGAGTGAGCTGTGAAATAATACCACACTTCTTTAGATGACCATCAAACTCTTGGCTTAAGTATTCGCCACCTCGATCTGATTGAATGGCTTTTATACTTCTGCCAAGTTGGTTTTCTACTTTATTCTTAAACTCTTTGAATTTCTCAAAAGTTTTAGACTTGTACTTCATTAGATAGACGTAGCCATATCTACTGAAGTCATCTGTGAACGTTACGAAGTAGCTAAAACCACCTCTAGCTTGTGTACTTAAAGGTCCACATACATCGGTATGTATTAGTTCCAATAAGTCATTAGTCCTCTCACATTTCTTGTTAAAAGGACTCTTTGTCATTTTTCCATGCAAACATGGCTCGCATGTGTCATAAGACTCTAAGTTGAATGACCCAAGCACTCCAGTTTTGTGGAGTCTTAAAATGCATTTTTTGTTTGCATGCCCTAAACGATAATGCCAGAAGTAAGTAGGGTTCAATTTGTTTGATTTAACCCTCTTTGTATTAATGTTGTATATGGACTCTTTGTTTTGTAGATCAATGATATAAAGGCCATTTTGCAACATGGCATTGCCATATGAAATGCCTTGGCGACGAATATGAGCATTGCCATTTTTAATAACAAAATCAAATTCATCCAAATCCAAATAAGAAACTGAAATAATGTTTATGCTCAAAGCAGGCACATAATAACAATTTTTCAAAACTAAACAAAGTCCGGAAGGTAAAGTGAGTTGATAGTCGCCTATCTCCACGACAGCAACTCGTGCTCCATGCCCCACACGGAGGTCCACTTCATTCTTCCCAAGTAACCATCTATTTCTTAGCCCCTGCACATTTGAACAAATGTGAGAACCACAACCGATATCCAATACCCAAGTGGTAGAAATAGAAAGGTTAATTTCAACAACAAAAATACCAAAACTGGATGCCTTGGCTACATTCTTCTTTTGTTCTTCCTTTAAGAGAGCGCAATTCTTCCTCCAATGCCCTATCTTGTTGCAGTGGAAGCAAGTGCTCTCACTCTCTCTGAGCTTTTATGCTTGGATTGGGCCTGAGGTGCACTCCCATTTGACTTGAACCGAGCCAGGTTATTCTTGGGTTTTGCCTTTCCCTTTCCCTTTCCCTTAGCGGGTCCCTTCTTAATGCCTCCTTAAACCATCAGTATGGGATTAGTCTTTTGAATGTTCTCTTCAGCATTCTTAAGCATCCCATGAAGTTCGATGGCTGACTTGTTCATTGCATGCATGTTATAATTCATCACAAATGAATCATAATCATCAGTTAATGATCCTAAGATCAAGTTAGTGGTCAATTCCTTTGGCACTTGTACCTCAAGCTTCTCAAGCGTATCAAGATACCCTTTTATCTTGAGTGCATGGGTACTAATAAGAGTACCTGCAGCCATCTTACAAGAAATTAAGGCCTTTGTTGTCACGAACCTCTCGTGACGAGCTTGCTCTTAGAACATCTCCTTGAGGTGCACCATGATCGCATAAGCCTCTTGGTTCATGAATTACTTTTACAAGTCAGGCACCATCGTGGCCAGCATCAGATAGGTTACATAATTGGAGTCGCTCTTTTTGGTCTCAAAAGTTTCCTTTTGAACCGCAGAGGCGTTCCTACCAGGTTCTTCAGGCAAGGGTGCATCCAAAACATACAACTTTTTCTCTTGCTTAAGAACTATTCTTAAGTTTCAAGACCAATCTATGAAATTGGTGCCATTCAATTTGTCCTTTTCAAGGACCGATCGCAATGAGAAATTATTGTTTGAAGATGCCATTTTTAATCTACAATAAAATTTAGCAAGATTAAATGAGGTCTTATTTATAATCCCACAAACCAAATTAATATCCCTATAAATAATTTAATGATTTAATGTGGGCCAAGATCCACTTTTCACAACAACTTATTAGTCAAGCTGAGCTTGTACACCTAACAAGTTAATTTACTTAGGTAGGAAAACTCCAATCATGTCTCGTACATGACTCTTGGATCAAATGGGCTAATATCTTAAGATGTTATAGCACAAATCGATTTATTAGTTGCCTAGGTCCGGGCATCCTTTTTCATGTTAAGTCCAACCTACATTCACAACCCATGCCTCATAAAGATAATCGGACGCATCTAGGACTCCTAGTCTACGTAACCGATGATCGATACCTTGACATGTTTCGAATTAGGAAGGCAACTTTGTGACTTAATATTTTAGGAATTTATTTTATTACGGCTTATATGGCATACGCTTTGTCATCCATTCATAGCATGCATATATAATTGCATAAAGTAAAGCGTGACAAAAATGGGCCCAAAAACCTACAACTAAGATTCTATACTATTACATAAGAATCTTCGAGTTGGGCTTCTCCACTCCGGTGGGCTTCGTCTTGATTTACAAAGTCTTCAAGTAAATTCTATTCTAAGAAATAAATGAAACTTTTACAATAAAACATAATGGCTCGCAGGCCATATTTAATTACAAAACCTAGGGCCCATGAATGCACCATGCATATCCATTCATCACACCAAACAAGCAAATAAATATACATAACATTCATAGATAAAACAAAGTCCAATTTTAATTAATTTAGCCAAGCCCATTAATGAAAATTGTGTACTTGAGCCTTTAAGAGAAGACCCCATGATGGGCCTAAGCCGAAACTAATGGACTAAATCCTCTTATTGAATAAGTTCTCTTAAAAGCCCAAAACACTAACTAGTTAGATTTGTGCCATAAATCAACTCTAGTATAATTTCCAATTTTGTTATTTTTTAATTTTATGTCATACAGCCCATAAATATTAAAAATACATATAATATGTACCAACATGAATTAAAATATAAAATCATGAAGAACATATATATAATACACGACATTCATGAAAAACAAATAAACAACAATGAAACTAGTTGTTTAATGCTTATATGATGCCACAAAAATGCACAAACACTTAAATCAATTTTATAAGTCATTTAATGATTTAAATAAGGTCATAAATATTGAGTTAATGTTCTCTACCATTTTGATCTAAATGTGTTTATACCATTTTAATCAAACCAAAACAAACAATGTTGATTAAACATGTAACAAACACAAACTAGTCATAGTTTTAAGTGATTTTAAAATTAATCAATAAAATTGTCATGGACCAAAATTAAAATCAAATTTAAAATATGTCCAGACCTGATATTTAATCTTTAAAAATCACTTACAAACATGCCAAAATCGTTTTTACATTTAATTTTGAAAACTAGTTGTTTAACTAGCACTTAACATGCCAACTAGCACCTAGTTTCAAAATTAACATGTACCATCAGGTATTATCAATTAAATCCAATCATTAACAGCTCTAAGAACATCTTAGGATAGTATATTAACATTTCATATTAATTATAATACCTATCTGTACATTTAAAATCGTTTTTACACCAAAACAATGCAAAAAACTCAAAACAGAAAATTTCAGCATTGCATGTTTTTATAGTAACGATTTTTAAATAATTATTTCATGCATCTAAAGCACAAAAATAAGCATGTTTAGGCTCCGATACCACTGATGGAATAGGACATGGTATGTACATGATAATCATGCAGCAGAAAAACAACAAAATTTCGATCATACATGCCAAACAATTCCATAACAAGAATCGAAACATGTAATTTTAGGGTTTTAAACTTACAACTTTTGATGCACTTCAATATTTGATTTTGATGAAGACTAGCAACCAAGAAGGTTATGTCAGGCTTAGATCTTCACCACCAATGCTAAAAGAACAACCTTTACGCCACTCATCTCTATGTTCACACACATAATTGCAAGCAAAGCTTAAAACCGAGATTGCTAGCTCTCTAATTTAGTATTGTGTAATGGCAATGAATTGAAGCTACAAGATTTGATCTTGCACTTTTTTTAGGTGCTATTGCTGCCCAAGAACACAAGAGAATGAGGAAGAATCCTTTCTCCTTGTGAAAATTGGCCAAAGAAAATTTTGTGAGAGAGAGAACAAGTTCACGCCACACACTTACGGTTTTTTCTCTTTTTTTCATTCAATATGTATCACTTAATTTTGTAAGTGATAATTCTTAAATCCACTACCTCAAGATAGTTAATTTAGCCTTAATCACTTCCTTAAAATAAGTAATATATATTGATTCAAACTCTTTTGAATTTAAAATTCAAATTAATTTGAAATAAAATATAAGAAATTTTAATCTAATAAATCACTTAATTAAAGAATTATACATGTGCCGAAATTTCCTTGAATTTTATCTTGGAATTTCGGTCACACCATCCCATATTCAAGTGATTTAATTTGATTAAAATTCCTTTAGGCTTTAATACTCAATTAATTAAATTAATACAAGAGAATTTATTAATTGAAATTAAACCTTGTGGGCTGAATTTCTCTCTCTCATGGACCAAGGTCCAATAGCAATTTTAATATCCATTACACACATTAATTTGACTTTAATTAAAAGCCCAAATTAATTCCCAATACTTTATTTAAATATTTTAAGCTCAATGCTTTATGTGCGATCCTATAGGTCCATTTAATGTTGGCAATGAATTAATGAATTAATTCAAAGGCTATATATATTGTCTAGCAAGATATTATAGCATTCAAAATTAAATGAAAATGCATATGGCATTTAGTGACCTAATACAATTTTGCATAGTCCCTTACCCATAAATATCAGAATTAATATAAGGCATGGAACTAGTCATCCTTATATATATTAATTCCTTTCTTGATATTTCAGTGACACTGAACTCTCAGATAAATAATGATTACTCATTATTTCATCTCCGTATGGCCATACACTTCTCAGTTCACTGATCAAGTGGCTGATAATATTTTCTCTCTTATTGAGAGGGGTAATCCCTTCACTTCTCTCATGCTCTCTAACATGAATCAATGCATACCCAAGCATACCCATATTTGTCACTCTGTTATGAGCACATTAGGTGTATGTCAAAGTACACACTAATTCATAAAGAGTTTCATAGAGATTTTAATTCTAAGAACTCCGATACAAAACTTGCATATAAGGAACACTTATGACTTGTAACATGTAGTGTTCTCATGAATGGATCGAATCCAAATACCATGTTCTAAATATGTATCTATGATCTCTGATTGACACTCTTGTCCTTATGATCCATAAGACAGAACTCAACTTATCAGAGAGAGCATACTAGTCTTAATTTATTGTCATTCCCATAACAATTACTGACTAGGGATATTTAGAATGAAGTCTCCATTGTTTCAAGGTCTTACAACCATGTGCTTCACACATGATAACTTAAACTGAAACAACATTTTTGGACAGTTCTATCAATTGATATGCACAGGAATACAATAGATAAAACAAATGCCTCATTTATTAACTAAACTATTTTATTACAATGTATTGGGGCTAGGGCTTACACTAACATGATGGTCAAATAGTGGGCCTTACTGAGTGAAGCGGTTTAATCAGGCGTCGAAGCACCAAGCCTAGGTTTGAGTAATTCAAACTGCTTTAAAAGAACTTCAGTGCCATTCTCATTAATTTTTTGTGATTTGTAGCTATTTACCACTATCTTCTTACTCTCTATGTCTCGTGTTTAGATGAAATATCTCATTCTAGCTTTCCAAAATGAGAAGTTCTGTCCATAGAAAATTGGAGGTCGTGTTGATGATTATCTTTCAGCAAAGATTGTGTTCAAATGATTTGTTCCAGCCATTTTGTGGATCTCTCTAGGTTGTTAGACCTAAAAAGCAAAAGACTCTAATACCAAATAAGAGCCCCCCAAATATATACTCTAGAGGGTGAATAGAGGGTTATAACATTTTTTCATGAACTGAAATAAAAGTAGAATAGATGCAATACTGAAGTAGAGCTTCAAGACTTTGTTGAAACCATTTTATGCATTTTACTCAAGATCTTTTTACTCAATCTGTTTCCAATGATCAATATTGTATGGAAAAAATTAATCATAAGAAAAAATCAATTTAAGACTTGCAAAAACAATTTATGTAAAAATCCAATCCGATCATATAGTGGAACATAGACAGATTATGAATAGTTTTATAGAGCATCTGATAGATATAGAACATCTAAATATAGAACAACATAAATATATAGAGCATGAAATTAAAGAGAGCTAGTGATCGAGAAATAGACACAATGATTTATATAGGTTCGGCCACTGCCTGCATCTTTTTCTTAAGACAAGTCATCTTAAAAGTTTATTTTTTCTACTGTGACTTTATTTAGCAAACATGAGTCAAAAGCCGATTACAATAACTCTATCCAAATTTTTCTCCAAAGTGAAAAATTCTAAAACAATTAGCCCTTTATCCAAATAAAAGGATGCAAACACGTAGTTTTTTTTCCAAGTAAAAGATATAAACACTCACTAGTTTATTTCCAACAACCTATCCTCACATTATTTCACATGATTTATTTAATAAATCTCACTAACATGATTATAATAAAAACTATAATCATTTTGAGAATATATGATCGTGATAATTCACGAAATGAAACTTACAACAATTAAATATTCAAAAGCAAATGTGTTTTGCTCACCTATTTTAACACTTAAAAAAATGTTTTTTATAGTTCAAATAAAACAACTATTAAGTGTGAAAACATTTTCAAAACTGTGTCCTTAAAAATAAGAAATCTGATTTTGTTTCCTTTGATAAATCCCAAAAGCCAAAAAATCAGTTAGAATATTCTTTCCTTTTTTGAAGATGTGTTTATATGGAAAACTTAAGTTTAGAAAAGAATCAAATTAAATATGTCAATATGTGCTTTTAGAAAATCTTTTAATGCAATGAATGAGTTGTATGTGAGTATATGAATTCTCAAAAAATAATTTTATATTTGTATCCTAAAGAATCTTGATCTTCAAAACTAATTGGCCTTAGAAAGTTTTGTTATCCATACAAGATTTAGTGTTACCATTTGAAGCCAACAAACTATATAAACTGGGGTGTTAACTGCAGAAATTGGAGGCAATTACATGTTTCTTGGAAACATGAACATGTTTTGCAAAAGAAAGAAAAGAGAAAGTAAAATATCTCCAAGTATCAAAAAATACTGTCAGTTAAGAAAGGTGAGTACAAAAATAGGATTGTCAACAAATAGATATACATATTTGCCATCAACGGCGCACGAGTTTATTTTAAATTCAAAATCAAAATGAACATAAATCACATAAAAGAAAAATAAAGGATTAAGAAAATTCAAATCTGTCACATTCTAATTTCAAAGTTCAGATAGGAAAATGGAAGAGACACTCTTCCCTAGCGAAAGAAAAAAGATAAATTTCAGATACTCACTTAGGAAGCTGGGCAAAAAGGGGATTAGTCAACACATCCAGCATAACCTGAAATTAAGGGTGTTATAAAATGGGTTGGATGGGTTATAATTGGTTTTGCATTCAACCCATCTAAAGTTTTAAATGGGTTGAACTCAATCCAATCCAATTGGGTTAGAAGATAAACTTTGTATACTAGGTTGGTTGGTTTATGATTGGATTATAGGAGTTATGTTAATTGTTTACAATATATTATAAACAGATAAATTATAAATTATCCATATTTATTTTTTTTAAATATAAAATATTAATTTCATTTTTGTAAACATTTTTTCAGATAATGCATGCATGCATGTTTCAATTTAAAAAAATCAAAAACAATAAAAAAAAAGTAATAGTGTCCTAAAACTTAAAATTATATGTAAATTTTTAAGCTGTGAAATTAATTGATTTGATTATAATACAAAAAAAATGCATATTAAAAAAAACATGTTCCATTTAAGCAATATATCTTTCGTTTGGTTGCAACATTCTAACCATGTTTAGCAATATATCTATTCATTTCATATTTGTCAAAATTAAGTACAATTAATCAATAAATCTTTCATTACAATCCATCCATGTAAGCATTCATGTCCAAAACTAATTAATTATAATGATGTAGTTATCATTGGTACCCTTTTTTTTTAAATATCATTGGCATATAATTGGAGTCATTCATTGATTGGTGAAATTAGTTTCATTATTATTTGAGATCTTACTCTTACAAGATATGCATCAACATATTTAATTATCACACTCATTAAATTTATTTTGTTATAAATAAGTTAATTGTGGATGTCTATAGGTGGCAAATGGACGGATTGGATGAATTTGGGCTGGATCATTAATGGGCGGGGTCACTAATGGTTTGAATCGTAAATAGGTCAAAAAATATGAATCGTAAATAGATAATACCCAAATGAATTTAACGAATTTAAATCGATCCATGAATTTAATACCAATTATTATAAATTTTTTTATTAATTAATTAATAAATTCAATAATAATAATAATAATAAATTAAAAATATAATATAAATAATAAATTGATATATAAATGGGTCGATCTTATCACTTTCTTCTCTTTACATCATTGTTATGTGCCACTTAAATAATGTTATTTCATTCTATTTTTTTAATAGAAACAAAAAGAAAAATAGTCAAAAGAGACTGAAGCAACCAAGAGGCCACCCAGAATCTTCAACCTTATTTCCACGTGTCTACTCCGCACTGCACTCATCAGTCATTACTCGTTTCACTTCTACGCAATTGCCTTCTTCTAAATTAAATCAATGATAAAACTTCATTCCTATTAAGTTAGTTTTGCTATTTTTTATCAAAAAATTGTATTAAATTAAATATTCCGTCTTGATTTAAATTAATATAATAAAAAACGTGTAGAAAAAAATATTAATTAAATTATTAAATATTTTATTTAAATTATATTGAAAATAAAATTAAAAAGTATACATTAAATAATATTGTAAATTTACCGATAGATTAATTTTTTTTCAAAAATTAACAATTTAATAAGACACAAGGCCATTAATATGGAGCTAGCATTTTTCTATTAATGAGGAATTTTGCAAAAAATCCATTGAATATAGATGCAACGGGTTAAAAAATGAAATGGGTCAAGTTTAAATTGACCAAATTGATATTTTATTGAGTTGAGTTGAAAAATAAAATGAATCAGTTTTGGATTGACCCATCTGGTATTTATTTGAATTGGATTAGATTTGAATCATTTTTTTTATTTGCGAGTTTGGGTTAAATTTTGAGTTTGGATCAATTTTGCCACCTCACTGTATATAATGAATAGGAAAATAATAAGAGCAAAGAAAAAAACAATAACAATATCAAATGAGCAAGGAATGAAGAAATGAATACAAAAAATAGAAATGGAAGATCTTTTAAGGGGGAGTAAGAGAGATGGTAGAAAGAAAAGTAAAAAAATAATAGCACAAATCAAAAACAGCGACAATATAAAATAAAATACATAAAAAGAGAGTGTGAAAAAAGAAACCGAGTAGAGAAAAAAAAAATGAAAGAAGAAAACAAATGAAAATAAGACATATTAAAACAATTAAACCAAAAAAAAAAAAGAAGCAAAGAAAAAATATAGAAGAAAACGAAAGAAAAAATAATCTAATAACAAAGATCTTCCAACACATAAAAACATATGTCATCAATAACATACCAGAGAAATTGGGTTATTGATTAGTTAAAATTGGATTGGTGATTAGAGAAAAAGAGTTGGTTGGTTTATACAGTAATTCATATCCCACAACCGTCATACTTTTTTTAAATTTTTTAAAATAAAATTATACAAAAATGAATTAAACGAATTGTAGATGTGTTATACCATTTTTTAACAAATCTACCTGAAACTGGCGAAATGTTAAGTGGCTACTGAACGTGAGCTTGATTAGAAGTTTGACCTGACAGAATAAGTCAAAGATTCAATATCCAATGACATAAAAAAAAAAGGTCAGAGAGGCAGTTATGCACTACAGTGGACAAAATTGATTTATACAAAATAAATAAATAAATTACAATGCAGACAAGAGAAATGAAGATACAAATTAAGAACATAGATAAATTAGCAAACCTTCAGATCTAGGATTCCCACCTTCGTGTCTTGTGTACCAGAAGTCCATATCACAAGGCGTACACACTCGTTCAAGTAGAGTCCCAGCACCAGTACGCTTTACTTTCGAAGAGCTTCTTTGAATTTGTTTTGTTGAGTATAGACGAATCTAAATTGATGGTAAAATGAAGAAAGCTCTGGAAATATCCATGTAATATATTCGAATTTTTTAAAAAATTGGTTGAGGAAAAATGGAATGAGGAACGAAATTGAAGATTGAATGATTTGGATTTGAAGAAAAACTGAACTTTCAAAATCGAATTTTAACGTAGGGAGGAGTTTTGTCCAATATAAAGAAAACCTATGCACATCATCTTTTTGAATTTTAACGTTGGCATTGGGAGGAGAAAACTGATTTCTTTTTTAATTTAATAGTCCTTTGATTGGTATTTTGGACTTCCTTAAACATTCGTTTTCTATTTGGTAAAATCTTTTTTTTTTTTCAATACAAATTAAACTTTTATTAATAATTTAAAAAAAATATCTATAAAATACAAATAAAATTATAAAATTTTTCACAAAATTTATAAAACTAATGAAACTACTAAAATATATTGTTGAACTTTTTCATAAAAAACAGTGTTAATATGCCACAGATAATTTGATTTTTAGCGAAAAAACTTTATAAAAAAACTGACGAACCACTTTCTACATGGCAATGACATCTTCCATTCATAGAGAAAAACAACAACCTCCACATTAGAAAGACAAACTTACATAACAAAAATTTAAATTGGATTCAATATTAGTTAAACGAAAGAACACAAATATTTTATGTCAGGAAAGAGTAAAAGAGAAAAACTATAACAATAAAGATAGAATTGCTCGGTCTGAAGAGCAACAAACGAATATATATAAAAGAATTATATAGATTAGTAGAAAAAGATAATATGATAAAAATAGAAATTAATTAATGGAAAATTTTAATTAATTTTCAAATTACGAGAATAAAGATAAATATTTCTTTAGAGACTCTTAAAGTCGCCCTATGAGTTTCCGCTTTACTATATAGAGATTGTATTTGGCCAAAAACTATATTCGTGAACTTAACAACATATTTGTCCTCCAAGCAAAATATTTTACTCTAAAATTTTATGTTAAAAAATGTTATTTCCTCAACAAAATGGTAAAAAGAAGATTTATTCAAAAGTTTCATCATTTATCTTAACATTATTATTTTATTAATTTACATAAATCAAATAGTTATCCTCAATACTTTGTTTTTTCGGTAAAAGAAGATGAGCTAAGCTCACAAAAACAAGCACCTTACGAGCATAACAAAACCCAACAGAATCATGGTAGAGCCAATTATCCAAACCATGAGTAACCAAGTGTAAAACATGATAGCCCTGAGGAAGGCCATAATCAAGGTGAGACATAAAGTCCGCTGCAAAATTGGCTTCTCTATATGACTAAAGGAAATGGTGAAGAACTTCATCGAGATGCTACAGTTGAGATTGATGAGAGATTTGCAGGAAGAATTAGTAGAGCATTTTCCACAAATCATGTCAACAGCTACCCTGTTATCACATTCAACCACAATTTATTGTTAAAACCCTCTTCCTCAGCCCTTTGAAGACCATAGCAAAAACCTCAAATTTCAGCAAGAAGGATGGGGCAAAGTCTAAGGTTGACAACATATCCAGTGCACCAACTTCCCTTGTGATTTCTCAAAAGACCACCACAAGTTGCAGTACCCCCCCCCCCCCCCCCCCCCCCCCCCCACAGTAAAACTGAGGCATCAGAATTGAGCTTAATAAAATTGAGAGGAGATGAGTCCAGACTGCATTAGTGGGATCAGTGTTCTTACTACCATCACCATCCGATTAAGTGCATCCTGATAGGAAGAAGCAAAATTCACCACATCCTTGACTAAAATAAAGAAGGGTCTGTAAGTGTTTTGGAAAATGAAATTATTTCTATTTTTCCAAAGGTGCTAGCAGCCAATGGCAAAGAGCTCCGGCCACCTAATTCCATCAACATAAAGATCATGAAGCTGCATGTTATATTCATCCAATCCCTTAAATGCCCAGGCTCTGTAAAAAGATTAATAAGATCAACGGGTAGAATAAAGCTACAGAATTGAACAGCAGCAAAACAATCATGCAAAACATGCAAGTTATCTTCCCTCACGGCGCCACAAATAGGGCACTCATCGGAGAAAATGAAATGCATTCTCATCCTTTTCGAACTAGTCATCAAACTATTATTGAGAGAGAGCCAGAGAAAGGTCTTAATGCGCTGAGTAACCTTAAGCTTTCAGATCATAATCCAGAGCTGATCATGAACATTCATGCTGCTATCACTTAAAGAGGAGTAGGCTATTTTCATAGTAAAATCTCCAGAGGAAGAAAGGTCCCAAAAAATCAAATCCTTATGCATGTGATATGTATTTAGTTATCCATTGAAAAATGAAACTTCAACCAGCTAATATGAATTATTATAATATCAATTGGTTGTTATTTCAACAATTTGAATAAGAATTAAGTTTAATAATGTATATTTCTTTGAAGAAAAAAATTAAGCACGTGCTATGCATTTGATATAATTTTAAATATAAAATTTATAGAAAGAGATCGATACTTATAAAGTTTTTTTTTTAATTTCATGTATATGACATTAATTACTACCATCCATTATTCTAATTGAATATATTTTTTAGAGAAAACAGAAATATAATTTTGAAAAAATCGAATCCACAATTAATAGGGAAAATTAAAGAGATGGGGAAAGATAATAATAATTGGAGAGTTTGATGGAGCAGTGTAATAGAAGCAAAAATGGGCCCCTCTGCCATTATTGTAACAGAGTTTTTTTAATTTTTTCAATGTTATTAAAATCGGATCGGATAAAAAATTAGCAAGACTGAAGATTTGTGGTTCGATCAATTCAACCGAGTTCAACCGTATTTTTTTATTTTTTAAAATATTATTAATTAATATAATTTTATAAATACTATTGCATATTATTATCAATTACACTAAGACCACATTAATAAATGACCAAATACTAATATGAAATGATAACAAATGATCACATTCTAATATAAAATGAATTTATAAGGAAATATATATTTAAATATTATAAATAATATTAATTACTTTTTGATTTTTTTGTGCATGTAGTTTAATTATTTCAAATTAAACGGTAAGAGGACGTAAGCTATTTTTTATTGTTCAATTTGATTTCATTGGAGGGAAGTTATATTTTTGGCTAAATCGGGTTTTTGACTAAAAATTGCAAAAAATTATATTTTTTTGTATTTTTTCACCCCCCATATATATATATATATATATATATTTCATTATTTATTTATTTGAAAAAATTAGTATTTTAAATTATAAATATGTCACTTAATAATTTTATATACTTATTATATATTTGGTTTATTGTAATCAAATATATGTATATGTATATATATATTAAATTTTTATTATTTATTTATTTGAAAAAATTAATATTTTAAAGTCTAAAGATATCATTTAATAATTTAATATACTTATTATCTATTTGGTTCTATATATATATATATATATATATATATGAAATTTTTATAATTTATTTATTTGAAAAAATTAGTATTTTAAATTCTAAAAATGTCACTTAATAATTTAATATACTTATTATCTATTTGAATTTATTATAATTAAATATAATTATACTCATATATGAAAGGTTAAATATTTTTTGTGTTTGCTTCAATAGTACTCCACATAAAAAGAAAATGTTTTTCATGATATGATTGTATTTTTATGTTTGTAATATATAATATTCAAAATTTTATAATTAATTACTTGTAATAATAAAATTAAAATTATGTTTTGTAATTTATTATTAGGATATTTGTGATATATATTAATATTTGATGGATATTTTTTTTAATTTTTATACAATAATATTTATAAAATTATAATATTTTAAAAATAAAAAAAATTTGGTTGAACCGGTCAAACTATGAACCTCCAACCTAGTTAGTTCTTTATCCGATCCGGTTTTAATAACATTGATGCCAGCCCAATGCCATTACCGTAGCATTTTCTCGCGGAAATGAGCACTTCAACACCATTTTTCTTGATATTTTCCAAAACATCTCACGTTCCAAAATATTTCCTCCATTTATTATTAGTAATAAAAAAAAGTCCCTAATTCTACACTTTCAAATTTCCTGCTTAAAGTCAAAATTCAGGTCCTTAAACTCTAAATCAAAATATGATATATTAATTATTAAAATATTTTCTGGACATTAATATCCGGTAAGAGAATTACCGGATCGAGAGATATGGTCCTTGCTTGGCAACCGGGAAAATAAAGAGAAAGAAAGTGTGTGTTTCAGAGGTTAGAATCTAATTGTTCTTGCATAAAATCCTTTACCTCCTTCATGAACAAACAAGACTCAGCTACCTCTGGATAAGCATAAAAGGTATGAAATGCATTCCCATACTCAACTAATTTAGCTTCTTTCCCATAATTCCTCAACCCATTATAATATCTCCTTTGCCAATCCTGCAATGGATCAAATCCTCCAACAAACACAATGGTCGCCGGAAACTTTACTCCGGTAATGTCCACAGAACTCGGTCCGAATACATTCGCTGCAGGATGGTCCCGATTTGACTCCTCCGGCAAGTACGACTTCCACATCCAATCTGCAAGCTAAGTAGTTGCAAACGGAGCTCCGGTTAGCCTTTTCTCAGATACAGTAAGTTCTTCTCCAGCGAAAAATGGCTGGATCATTATGTTCCCGATCAGATTTATCCGAGAAAATGTATATTCACTGGCTTTAATTGCCACATGATGAACTAAATTGCCCCCTGCACTATCTCCAGCCATAAAACAATTTTTCAGATTGGCCTTCTCTGAGAATCCTTCAAGATTTTCACTGTCGATGTATCTTAGAACAGCGAAACAATCTTCCGATTGGATAGGATATCGATGCTCCGGTGCCAGCCTGTAGTTGACGGAGACGACGAAGGCGGAGAGTTCACGTGCGAGTCGGAGACAGAAGTCGTCGTAAGGTTTTGAAATGGCTGACATGAAGACAAAACCACCGCCGTGGAAGAAAAAAATGACCGGCAAGTCAGTGCCGGTGATGGGAGAGTAGAGACGGAACCAGCGATCTCGAGATTGGTCAACAGTGAAGTCAGTTGTTTCGACACCATCGATAGGTTTCTTGGTCGGAGAAGTTTTCCGGTTGAAGAAACTCATAAGCCAACGGTTGACTGAGCCGTCAGGGCGTCGGGTGAGATCGACGCAGAAGTAGACGGCGTGAATGAAGAGCTTTACATTCCATGGAATGTTGGATGGCCATTGTTGATCATTTCTGGCCATTTTTGTTTTATCTTGGAGGAATTAAGTAAAAAGAAGAGAGAAGACAAGTACAAATATAGAGGAGAGCAAAGGGACGATGGCGTTATTATAGTTTTATTTATCCACTGTGCATGAAGGATTTAATTTCTTTCTCAGTTTTATTTATTTATTTATTTATTTATTTTTTCCGATTCTCAATATTTAAAATTTTTTAAATCTATTAAATTAAATAATTTAAAATCAAATATTATTATATTCACCATTTTAATCAATCCTTTGCCCTTTTAGTAATAACAAAATAACGTATGCTTTATAAAAAATGTTTAAATTTATTGTAAGTCAGTCAATTTTAAAAAATCAAAATGTTTTCAAAGTCAACAAGTTGCAGCATATTAAATAACAGCATGTTGTAGTGTCGTCATTTTAAAAATGTCGATAGTGTCAAAACCCCCTACAACGAGACTCTTGCAATATGGACTGAGTCGCGGAATAAATGTAGTTAGTTCATTTTTAGAATTTTTTTTTCCAATAATGTATTTAAAAAAATTCAAATGAGAGTTAGGAAAATAAATATGAGAGTTAAGAAATTTAAATATCCATTCCATTCCATCAATTTATCATTTTTATAAAAAAATTTATTTCACTAAATTGTTAATTTATAAAATTAAAATTTATTACATGCATTTCATTCTAATTTTACCTTCGTTATATTATTTTTAAATTATTTAATAATTTAATTAATATTTTTTATACTATTTTTATCTTGTTGAAACACTTAAGTAATGGTGACATTAAAAAAAATAAATATTTTAATTTAAGATAAAAACTTATTTTAGTCTTTTTAATATATTTTTTTTTCAGTATTGGTAAAATATATTATCTATGTTCTACGTTAAGTATCTCATTTGAACACTTTTTTATTCTATTCAAGTGTCACATTTTTCTATATTAATTAATAAAAAGACAATTTAATTAATTATTAATATTTTTTAAAAGATTGAAATATTTTAATTATTTTTTTAATTTAAAGTGGGACACTTAAAGTGATACGAAAAAAGTATAAAAAAATAATAAATTGATGGAATAAATTAAAATATTAATAAGGTTTCGTAAAGTTGATTGTGAAGCATCCGTTTTTACGGTGGGATGGGCTCAAAAATATCAACTTACAAAATACACCGTAAAAATCAAACTGGAGTCTAATTATAATTCATCCAATCCTGTTTTAAGCACCACCACTTTTTTTTTTTGAAGAAATTACCCCAGTTGCCAACTTTTTTTCTTTTTTCACAAATACAATCACCACTCCTTATTTTTCATAAATCTCATTTTTTAAATTCTTGTTTTCATAAATACAACTTTTTTTTTTCCTAAATAAAAAATGCATTCTCTTTCTTCGATGATCTGCAGATTGTTCCTGTGATGCCGATCATTGCACAACCGCAACTTGGTAATCTACAAAACATATCACTCTATTCCTTATGACAATTGAATATGTGTTGGCTAAACTACTGTTCGTTTCTATTTAATTATAGTTTTCCATGCATTGTCGGTTATCCTTTTTTGTCTTCTCCTCCTATTTTCTGTCGCAGCTAAAGGCTCCATTCTCTGAGACGAACCAATTGAGGCAATGAGGAAGAGCGTATCCTTCAAGGATGATGAGTTCACTTTCGGTTTGTTTCTTTTTCTTTTTAATCTCAAAGTTGTAATTTTTATTTTTATTTTTTTCAATCAAATTTGTCTTAATCATCTGCTCGTTTACATAACAATTGCTTTAACTCTTGTCTGTAATTGCAGAGCAAAGACTCGAAGAATCCCGTGATATTATTACCAAGTACCCTAATAGAGTCCTTGTAAGTTCACAACTATAATTGATAATTTGAGCATTTAAGTTGATGTACGTAAATTGATAATTTGTATACGTAAAAGGGTATTCGACCCTCTTGGTGGAAGCAGACACACTTTTGAAAACACAACACAACCCAAGTTATGAAACATGTATAGAAACATGAATTTCTGTTCTGTGGCATATAAAATGTGAATTTACCAATATCCTATTTGATATTCTAGTCCATGTTTATTTTGGACGTTCAATGTGTACATAGAAGCACGAAAGAATGCATGTTCTAGTTATCTTCAAATTGACATGCATGATGATGCAGGGTTGCTTATAAATACACTACAATTCATAAGTACAATCTCTTTAGCCGGAAAATTTAGAGTTGGAAGCTTTGTAAATACTCTTAGAGTCAGAACATTTGAGTTATTGTTCAAAATCATCCTGTGAATCCCAGCTCTAGCTAAGTGTTTTACTTTCCATTGAGGATGTCTTTTTGAGTGGCTCTGTCTTGGGGTTTTAAAAGATTTCATTATGAGGGCAGTTGACAAATTGGAAAGATTTTTTTTATTAATTTTTTTCTACTTTTTGTATGAAAGTATCAAATTTTTGTCTTATTTCTGCAGTAAGGTAGGCAATAGGAGTAAACATTGTTTACCTTAATACAACCTGTTGCAACATTCATTATTGAAAGTCTTGAGTTTCCAATGTGGTGGACAATTATAAATATAATAGAAGAATTATATTATTTCTTCCCATTTTAAGTAGACTAATAGTTAACTCATTTTCTCTTGTTCCTTTCCAATTATAGATATCTGGTTCCTAGAGATATGTCTGTCGGGCAATTTATTCATGTACTAAGCAGCATGCTTCATTTGGCACTCGAAAAAGCTCTTTTTGTATTTGTGAAGAACAAGTTGCCTCAAACTGGTAAATTTGTCATCATATATTATAAATTGTTTCAGAAAATGCTTTTGCATAACTAACTTTGGCATTTGCTAATGCATTGCAATTATGATTATCTACAGCTACTCTAATGAACTCTGTTTATAAATCCTATGAGGAGGAGGATGGATTCCTCTACATGTGTTACAGCAGTGAGCAAACCTTCCGTTAGCTGGTAGTTCTTGTGTGTAACATGAAAATATTAAATGATGTACAATCTTGCAATCCTCATTGTTCAATATTTCCAATATTGCTACGAGCAAGTAGGCCATCATATATGATGTAAATACTCCTAGAGGCTAGAACCTTGTTTAATTAATTCAGATTCCTTTCTCATGGTTAAAGAAGCTTGTTTCTTTGTATTAAAATACAAACCTGAAAGTTCACTGAACTTTATGATTTCTGCAAACATATCCAGGAAGTCTCATCAAGAATTAGCAAAATCAAAAGCAAACAAATAAGTTAGAATTATATTAATGTCTGATACAAACAGTTTAGCAAAAGCAATACACAAAAATTTCAATTAATTCTGAAATTTGCTACAATCACGGTTTATATACAAATGGTGGTCGTCCATCGACTTTTACAAGTTACAACCATTATTCTCGCACTTTGCTGCCACCATTTCCCACATCAAACAAAAAGTATGAAATTTAAGGCAAGACTATCAATTTTGAACTCAACCAGCAGAAGATCCGTCATTTTTACACAAAAGACAAACAAATAACTCGCAATAGTTGGATCTTTAATTGGAAATTCTCAGAGCAGCACCCATGAGAGAAAGTAGCCCATTTGGTAAGATCTTGCACAACATTTGAATTTCCAGATCCTGTACATCACTTTGATTAAGTAATAGTAGGAAAATGCAGTCTTGGAGCTGATCTAGCCAAAGAATTAATGGTTGCACACCAGGAGCATCTGTCTATAAATTCGGCACTCTAAAGCTAGAAGGATCCTTGACCTTAGTTGTATGTTTTAAGCCTGCTTTGCAACCCGGCCCACAATGCATTCAAAATAAGGCGCATTCCCTTTTGGCTCAAACAAAAACAGAAAAGCCTTATCTTTGAGCTTAACCATCAAATTTTCAAAAAACAAAAACCATACCAAGGATGCTATTAAAGAACAAAACAAAAAAAAATTAAAAATTAAAAAATTATGTACAGCAAAAGTAAAGAAAATATGATTAATAAAACTAACCATCTATTCCTCTACAGTGTCAAATCTTGAGAATAATATCATCAAGTTTGCCTATAAATCAATTAATAATAACAATAAATCATCATGTACTCCACCGCAAAATTATAGAGGAAGAGAAGGAACCTAGTAAACATACAATATACAACATATACACTATGTGTATATAGCTAGTAAACACTGTGTATATAGCATATACACACGGTGTATATAATTAGTACACATTGTGTATATATCATGTACAGACGGTGTATACAACAAGTATACACGGTGTATATATAATGTACACACGGTGTATATAGCTAGTACATACGGTATATACACCAAATACATATTTTATATACATAATGTACATACGGTGTATATAGCTAGCACACACGGTGTATACACCAAATACACACTGTGTATACGTGATGTACACACAATGTATACAGCTAGTACACAACAACTAAACAACACCATTTTTAGCATGTATACATACTGTGTATACAGCTAGTACACGCTGTGTATACAGCTAGTACACGTTGTGTATACATCATGTACACATGGTATATACAGCAAGTACATACAGTGAATATAACATGTACACATGATGTATACAGTTAGTATACACTGTGTATACATGATGTACACACTATGTATACAGCATGTACACATGGTATATATAGCATATACACATTGTGTATACATGATGTACACATTGTGTATATATGATGTACACATAATGTATACAGCTAGTATACAACAACTAAACGATACCATTTTTAGCATGTACACACGGTGTATACAGCTAGTACACACTGTGTATACATCACGTACACACGGTATATACAGCTAGTACACATGATGTATACATCTAATACACATAGTGTAAACAACATATATACACGGTGTATACATCTAGTACACACTGTGTATACATGATGTACACACTGTATATAGCATTTACACATGGTGTATACAACTAATATACACATTGTATACTTTAAATATATACTATGTATACACCAAATACACAGTGTATATAGCTAGTACACACTATGTATACATCATGTACACACGGTGTATATACCAAATATACACTGTGTGTACAACTAGTACACACTGTGTATATAGCTAGTATACACTGTGTATACATAGTGTATACACACTGCCTTCATAATTCATATATGTGTGGGAGAGATTTATAGTTGCTATGCAATAATGAGGTGGTTCATTGATTTGTATAAGTTAATAACTTAAAAATAACAAGTTATTGCCTTTATGACCTTAAGTTTCATTTGCTATCTATGGTGGCTCATTCGTCTATTTTTCCAAATGTGTGTTCAAATGTATCAAAAAATCACACTGATAATTGAATCCCAAGCAATAACAATCAACATTCCCAGGATTTTCATGAAATGTAGAGAACTAGTAACCTAAACAACCTAAGATTCAAATATTATTGCTAATTTAAAGGAAAAATATCAAACAAGAAAAGGCTGGAAAATCATATTAATAAAAGGTCCCTCATAATCATAGATTGCTGCCATGAATTCAATACAAAAGCCAATTAGATATAAAATGTATAAGTGGTAAGAGATAAAAAAATCACCTTAAAGAACCAAGCCCAAGTTTTGATATCACTTGATCAAGCAACTTCAAGACTTTTCTCCACTGTGGTGGGCTGAACTCGAGATACTATCAGTAGAGGCCACTTAAATTATGTCAACTCTTTTCTCGCTGTTGCAAGTCAAAATCCAAAATTAGGTTTTGATCGATGGTTCATATACCAAATCAATACCTATATATATATATATATATATATATATATAATGGAAATAGCGGAGTTCTTCCTGTTATTGATATTTATGGGCCCGAAAATAAATGTAGTTGCATTATTGAAATAGATCAAGATAAATAATTCCTAACCCATTTCCCCCTTCACTAGAAACATTTCAGCAACATCAGACTAAGTTCAACTTAGAAACAATTAAAGTTAAGCTCATAAAACCTTTAATAACCTGACTCACAATTCATGAAGTACTTTTTCAAATTTAAGTTCAAGGCAACATCATATTACAAAATTGTAGAATTGATATGAATGAAAAAATAACCTTGATTAAGGTATATATGATATATGCTAAGAAGGCCTTCCTAAAGAATGAATGATAAAATTGTAGGGAAAAAATTGAGAACAATTCAACATAGAACCAAGATTAAATATAAGCATTAATGTGGGTAGTATATTGCATTTCAATTTTTGTTTAAAATAAAACAATCCCATAAGTTGATTAGTATGTTTATATTGGCAATTAAACCTAAAAAGAGGTCAGCAACCAAGGCTCACAAGTAGCTAAGAAGTAAATATGGGTAACTTTGATGGATGAAAATTAATGTGCTCCTTAAGGAACATAAAACAAAATGTTATATCAGCAATGATTCATCGGAATGAGAGATAGAAATGTGTTCGAAAATGACTAGCATGATTACTTAAGAGATGAATCTTTCTTACTCTTGTGTAGAGTTAATGGAAATGACAAAAGAAATTAGGAATGAAGAATTAAAAATAAATAAATAAATGGGTAAGTTTAGATGGCAACCTGCAAACAGATATTTCGAAAGCGTTCCTAGGCGTCAGTTATGATAAAAGCACAATCACGCCTGGAGTTAATTTCCCTTCTCTAAAGTTCTTTTAACACTATTCACAAATCCATCAACACCTCCTAAGCCCGTTCCTATTGTCTTTGTTGATACCCTTTTCCCACTACATACAGGTATCTTCTATCCTCCCCCATCCATCTTAATCTTTTCAGTATCTTAAAAAAGATGGATGAGAGTGTAATATAATACATTATAGATATTCAAACAAGAAAAAAATAAAATTAAGCTAAAGGAATTATAAAACTAATCTTATAGATACCTAATTTTCCTACCGATACTTTAGTCACATTAAGCAAAAGTCTACACTAAAATCATTATTTGATGAAAAGCATAGCAAGTCCTACAATAATCACAAGAATAGTTTAAGCAATTCAAGAAATGCCAGGGAGAGTAAGAAATTGCCATTCTGCTCAAGCTCTCTTTTGATTAGGTCTTCGAAATCCTTTCTTTTGCACAGGAGATAGTGGACAAGCTCAGTTGAATCTTCAATTTTATGCTATGGTGGCCTGATTTCAGCTTTTTGCTGCTCCCTTACCTAGTGAAGAATCTGTTCTCAATAATTTGAATGGGTACCAGTGTTTTATTTATTTTTCACCTGGGTTGCCCGAGGAAGCTTCACCTTAGTGTCTTCTCGAGTCAAGTAACCCAAGGATGGATCGACATCCTTAAGCGAAGACATTTTCACCGGAAGAGAAAATGAAAATAAGAAGAGAAGATATTTTCACAGGAACAGAAGTGGCAAGCGGAATAGAAGAAATTGAAATTGTGTGACAATAGGAAAATATAAGTGAAAAATATAAAAGACGACTGTTTTTGTTTGATTAGATGTGAAAATTGTATATTTGTAAATGAAAGTTGTATAAATGAAATTAAAAATTAAAAATATTGTATTAATGAAAAAATTATTTAAGTGTTGTATTTTTTGTTAACTTTATTTTTTTTCTATATATTTTTGTAAAAACCCCTTTTTTATCCACAACCCATGACTGGTTACTGATTTAGAAGGTGGGTCCCATGGGTATTGACAAAAGTACGGGGACCGATCTTTGATATTTATTTTGTAAAAGAAATCAGATAATGACCCGGCCAACAATTATGGTGTTAGAAATTTTTCTAAAACGATAATCTGAAATTCTGAATTTTAATATATGTATCATTGTATTTTTGTACTACGAGCAAAAACAATACTTTAATTATTTAGATACTCCTATAATCGTATATAATATACACGAGGACTAGAGGGGGAATAAATTATGCGTTGGGCAATTATCAAGTCATTCTCAAATCTCAATGGTTATATATCATCATCATCATCATTTTTGAAAATTTTACATGTATAATTTTTTATTTTTATTAATATTTTTTTAAAATAATATCATAAATCTTAATTTATTTATAATTTGATCTATTTATAAATTATTTAATAATTATTTATTTGTATCTTGATTTGAATCCATCCAATCCAATACAATTCGTTTACATCTGTATCCGTTATAACCTAATATGATATGTTTGTTACTTATATCTACAAGCTAAATGAAAGTAAAAAAAAATAAAAATTGGGATAACAGTGAATTTTACTCTCAAATTTTTCAAAATGGGGTGAAAATATCCCTAAACTTTTTTTTGATCGAATTATACCCCTGAAATAACTTTTTTGGTTGAAAAATTGTTCAGAAACTAGAAGAACACCTATTTAGGTGTTGTTCTAATTTGACTCCTATTTTGATCCATGTAAAAATTATTTTGATGATAATTCATGTTTTTAATATGTGATATTAAGCTTTTTAATCTTAAAAATATGATATGAATGATATATTAAAGTGTTTTTAATTAATTTGATTAATTAAAATGGATCATAAATTAATTGGATAGAAATTAGTTAAATAAAATCGATTAATAAGCTTAATTGAGTTTACAGGCTTAGTTTAAGTTAACAAATGACTTGGTGGGCTAAAGGAACTAATTTAAATTAATAATACAAACCCTAATTAATTTTTTTAATGGGTTTTAGTGGCTGGAGTAGGCTTGGTGCACATTTGTCCTACTCCTAAAGCCCAAATGGCCCAAATACACAAAACTAGTAACACTATATTAGGGTTTATGGTGTGGATTTTCTCCCACTATAACTTTGAGTTCAGATTGATTTTTAATTATTTTAATGTGATTAATTAATTAAATAATCAATTTAATTATCATTGTGATTGATAATTAATATAAGAACACATGCATACAAAAATGTTTCCTAAAATGGATAGTTTCCAAAATAAAAAGAGTTTCCTAATTTAATCACACTAAGATAATAATTCATAACATATTTCTAGAATTGAAACGAGAAAGATATGTCATTTGATGGCTTTGATTTTACGCATTAGAATCGCATAAATGGGTATACGTTTGGCATGATGGATGGTTATAGACTAAGCCTAATGTGATTGAGTATATGCATTTCGACCTGTGAGAACTTTCATGTCCCAGCCTAATTCTTTTATTTTGTATTTTTTTAATTGTAATATGTAATCAGATTGCATAGGTTAGAATAGTAAAAATAGATCACAAGCAAGGAGCAAGATGGATCGGATGAAGATTTATAGAGAAGAAGATATTGTATTATTTTTTTTCTTTGTATATCATACATACTAGCTAGTTTGACCTTTTGATCTCCTTTTTGGCTCGGGGACGTCAATGTAAAAATTCAATATCTATACTATATTTGTATGCTTTATATTTATGTGTTAGATATAGGATGTATACCAATGTATGCCAACCATGTATGATAAGACTAAATTAATGAAATACCTTAAATAAACACTAAGATAAATAAGCTTTCCATTAATTGAATGAGAACCAAAGTTCTTTATAGTGTGGGTTGTTGACCAAAGTTGAGCCCACATTATATCGAATATGTTTAAGTCTAATTAACGAACCATCTTAGCTAACCCATTAGCTTGTTGACCAAAGTCATGGCTAATGGACCTAGAGGCAAGATTAAGTAGTGCTTATATGATTTGCATACATCAAAAGTTGATAACCAAATGATCCAATAGTTGTATATTGATATAATTGGTATAAAGATATCTACCTTTCAAGGATGTAGAATTTAATTTGTTGACCAATGTCAAGGTTAAATTTCATATCAAGGATTGAATATTAGCCCAGTAGAAAAATCATCGGGTTTTCTTGGATCATATAGTGAGGGATATTGATTCACAATAAAATAATGGGAGTAAAATGGATTAATAAAAGACCTAATTAATACATACATATACATGAACATAATCTAATATTTTTTCTTTCTTCACATACAGGATTACATCATGAGCACTCTATAAATTAACCTACATTCAATATTAGACAAGAAGTTGGATGAAACCATTTGCACTTATTAAATTCAACGTGTGAGAATTGTTCTCAAAGCTGAGAAAATCTAATATGTCTTAGATCACAATCAACCAACACTACCATTTGAAGATGCCATTGATAACATCAAGTATATCTATAAGAAATACATAGAGGATAATAAGGCAACAATTGTGATCATGCTTAGTGCTATGTGTACACAGCTTCAGATTTAACATGAAAAGATGGATGCTAGGACCTTGATTTTGCACTCAAAGGATTTATATGCTTTTCAAGCTAGAAGTAAGCGATATCATGTTGCTACAACTCTTTTTAAGTACAAAATGATAAAGGGAACTTCAATTGTTGTTCATATATTAAAGATGTACTAGTTTATTGAGCATTTAGGTAGGCTGGACTATGTTATGAATAATTTTTTATACATAGACTTAATCTTGTACTCATTGGCTTCTAGTTTTGTATCATTTGTGCTTAACTACAACATGAAAAAGATTTAAGCTATTGTACTTGAGCTTATCAATATGTTTAAGATAGTTGAGGGATAATTTAAGAATGATCCAAAATCTATCATGGTTGTCAGTTCTGCTAAAAAGGGCATACAAAAGAAGAAGGCAATCAAGAAAGATAAGAATCCTAAAGGGACTTACTTCCATTGTGGAAAGAATGGCTACTGGAAGTGAAACTGCAAGGTCCATTTAGATTCTCTCAAGGAGAAGAAGTAGTTTAAAGCTTCAAATCTAGGTATTCATAAGATTGAAAGTAATACTTATTCTATTACTTCTAGGCAATCTTGGGTATTAGATACTTTGACATGCATCGAACCCCGTAAGAATTTGGTTTGCTTTAAAAAATTCACTTTTAGGGCTCAAGACCGGATTAAGGTATGACTCGTGAATGCTGATCACTTCACAATAAATGAATTTTATTCCCATCTATTATTGGCAATCAATCTATGAGGGTATCTACTGGGCATTACAAGGAATGTATTATAGAATCACCATCCAATAAAGCATTAAAAAAATGAGTTCTCACCTTATGAAGCCAGAATCAGAGATAGTTCACACTTCACTCCTATTTACATACTTGGTTGATGTTTACATAAATGACCATTTGTGGTTAATTATTCTAACCCCCCCCCCCCTTCTCATGCATTACAAGGTAAAGAATTAAATAGCACATTACATACATGAAGAAAGTAATAAATCAATATACACAAAAATATTAAATAAATCATACATAAATCGCGGATTTGTATGATCTCATTTTAATAAGGACATTGGTCATCACATGCATATCTATAAAAAAAAGGTTGAATCTTGAGTGCATTTTGTATAAAAATGAGGGTATTGCACCCACGAGGCTATTGGAAGCAAGAAATTGTGTTTAGTTAATGTCAAGGTAAAAAAAAAATCCTTAAGTATTTTAAAAAAAGATTATTAATTTACATATTACTTTGTGGGTGAAAATCAAGATATTGTTCCTTTTATTATGAGAAAATCCCACTCAAGTTAGTATAAAATCATTTAATTAGTTTTTCAATTAGTCGTGCAGGAAAATAATTTATTACGTTATTTACAATAAAAGAATAAGAGAACAATAATGCTAAAAAACATAAATTGGGCTATCGATTAATTTAGGAACATTGGTTTTTTATATATATTTATAAAAACTTTTTTATTGTGTAATTTTTTGGAAATAAAAGGGTGGACATTGGTCCATTTTATACAAAAAAGTCTAATTATTTAAGTAAAAAATATTTAATGTGAATTTTCTTATCTTATCATGCCAAAAATGCCCTTTTTTACTAACTATTACAAATTATTATGCAAAAATAAATAAATGAACAAATGAAACTAAAAAATAATTTCGAACCGGATAAGCTACTTGTCAACTCCCAAACTCCTCCATACAAGAGTTATAATGCATTTTATCCAAAAAAGAATAAATAAAAATTAGTCAAGCAACAAACTCAAATTTTAAAGGAAGAAAATTAAACAAAATGGCAAAAATTAGGCAAAGAAGGAAAGAACAAAGATAGAAAAAAAAAAGAAAAGAAAAAAACACATAAAAAAACCATAAAAAGGCCAAGGAGTGAGTCACGGCCTCACTCAAAAGGAAAGTCACGGCCTTGAGTAAGGCAGGTCACGGACTGTTCCAAGAAGAGTCAAGGCGAGTCAAAAGTGAGTCACGGGCCAAGGATGTGACTCGCTCACGACTCAAGGCCATGAGTCACCTCTAGAATGCCTGTGGCTATTGGACCAATGCCATAACCATTTTCAAAATTCCTAAAATGCATGAAAAGGCTCTTAAACTTCCTAAAATTAACTCTAATGCTCAAAATAAGTAATAAGACCACAAAAGAATATTATTTGCACAAAACATGATGTGAGAGAAACATGCTTTAAAGAGAGAAAGTAAAGACCAATAAGCATCAAACTCACTTAAATTCACACATAAACAAAATATTCATGCATAAAACACTTCAAAGGTATTATTTACACAAGAATATCAAGAAGAACACATTATACATAGAGAAAAGATTAAAAAATAGAGCATGAAGAAAATCCAAAAAGGCTCAAAATTAAAATTCACAAGAATAAAAGTCCTAGATCTACACAAGAGCTATAAGTTTGCCTCTTACATTACTTTCAATAAAGCTACTTCAACAATCCAATGAGAACACCTCTATCTCTTTTTCCTGTTTTTTTCGTTTCTAAGAAACTAGATGAAAAACCAAAGATTCTTTGGTGTTTTTTTTTAAAAAAAATTTGTTATTATTCATTAAAGGAAATTATTACCCTTAAATGCCTTGGATTAGGATTAAAAAAGGTAGAATATTTTTTATCTTAAAAATAATATCCTATTTCGTAGAGAAAATCTATACTTTTGGATGGAAAAAACCTAGTCAATACCTTAACTGGTGAGTCACAGCCTTAACTCAAATGTGGGCCCCTCAGAAAAGACCAAAAATTTATTTTTACTAGAAAAAAAGTGAGTCACGAGCTAGGGCCATGACTCTCTAGTGAGTTATGGCCTTGAGTCAAACCCAGTGACTCAAATCATGATCCAAAAGAAGGGGGAGTGAGTCACAATCTTAAGTCGTGAATCAAGGCCATGACTCATTTTTTAGTCAATCTAAAGCCTACAGATGTGCTCATTTCACCCATTCTAGCGAGATAAACACATGCATGCTAGTAAAGCACCATTTTTTACTCTTAAAACTTGCAATAAAATATTTTTAAAAAACCCAGTACTGAAAAATAATAGAGTGCCACTGCTTCCTGGTTATTTCTAAAATAGCATTATCTTTATTAGATAACCCTAATAGTGCCTAACTCAAGCCTAGTGTCTACAAATACCGAAAGTGGATCTCATTTATGTAATGATTTACAGAGACTTAGAAGCAATAAAAGAGTCAGAAAGGCAGAGAAATGTCTACATCCAGTTACAGGATAAAATATCCCTGCACAAGTTGTGGAAACTTATCACTTCCCTTTTCTGAGTGGATTAATACTGAAGGTTAAAAATGTTATTATATTCCAATTTTATCTAGGAGTATTATTTATTTCAGTTGTTTGATGAATAATTATGACATTTCTTTAAATAAGGACAAAAGTTATTTCATTTTTAAGAGCAATATATTTTATGTTAATGCAATTGTTGAGAATGGTATATTTTTTCTTGATTTAACTAAAGAAGTGCATAATATGAATACCAATAGAATAAAATCAAACAATATTAAAGCCTCTTACTTATGGCATTTTTGGTTAAGCCATATAAATGAGAAACATATGACCAAATTACATAAGTCCGATGATTTGGGATCATTTGATTATGAATCATTTGATATATTTGAATCTTGCTTATTAGGCAAAGTGACAAAAGTACCCTATACTAGTAAATGAGTAAGAGCTAGTGAGACATTGAAACTAATACATTCAGATATATATGGCCTAATGACTACACATACTAGAAGAGGTTATTCTTACTTCATAACCTTCATAAATGATTACTCTAGATATGGATACATCTGTCTAATGAAGAATAAATCTGAAGCTTTTGAAAACTTTAAAGAATCCTAAAATGAAATAGAGAAACAACTTGGTAAATATATTAAGACATTGAGAGCTGATCGAGGTAGTAAATACTTAAGCCAAGAGATTCAAGATTATCTTAGAGATAATAGGATCTTATCTTAATAGACTCCACCATATACACCACAACATAATGGTATATCTGAAAGGAGTAATCAAACACTATTGGATATGGTTTAATTGTGATGAGCCTAGTAGACTTACCTAAATCTTTTTGGGGATATGCACTGAAAACTGTTGTTTATGCATTAAATAGAGTTTCTAGTAAATCGATTGATGTTACTCCATATAAGATGTGGAATAATAAGAAACCCACACTTTCACATATAAAAGTATGGGGTTATCCTGCTTATGCAAGGAGGATAATGTCAGACAAGTTATATGCTAAATCTGATAAATGCTTGTTTATGGGATATCCAAAAGAAACAATTGGAAATTACTTTATCATCCCTTAGAACAATAGGTGTTTGTTTGAAAGCATGTTATCTTCTTAGAAGGAGAATTCTTTCTAAGAGAGGACAATGGGAGTAGAATTAAACTTAGTGAAGTTCAAGACCCAAATATTAAAGCAAAACAACCGATTGAACTCGAAACTGAATCTCATAATAATGAGATTATAGTTGAACCTGAATATACATAAATTTTTAGAAGATCTACTAGGATACGTTCTATCTAGTTGAAATATCATCAATTTCTCATGGACTCAGATAAATTGTAACTGTAGTAGAGGAAAATAAGCCTATAAGTTATTAAGAAGTTTTGAATAGTTCAAAATGTGAATTGTGACTTAAGGCTATGCAGTTCAAAATGGACTCCATGTATGAGAATAAAGTATAGGCTTTGACTCAACCATCTGAAGGGATAAAATTCATTGGGTGAAAATGGGTCTTCAAGAAGAAGACCGACATGACAGGTAATGTAGTTACTTACAAATCTCACTTGGTAGCTAAAGGTTATCGTTAAAAAGAAGAAATTGACTTTGATGAAACCTTTTCTTCAGTAGCGATGCTTAAGTCCATCAGAATACTTTTAGCCATTGCTGCTCATTATAATTATGAGATTTGGTAAATGGATGTGAAGACAACTTTCCTAAATGAAAATCTAACTCAAGATGTGTACATAACACGACCAAAAAGGTTTACGTCTGGAGATGTTAAAAAGGTATGCAAGCTTTAAAGATCTATATATGGATTGAAGCAAGAATCTAAGAGCTAGAACATTTGATTCAATGAGACAATCAAAGAGTTTGGTTTCTCATATAATGATGATGAACCTTGTGTCTATACAAAGGTCAGTGGGATTGCCATTGTTTTCCTAGTTCTATATGTTGATGATATATTGATCAAAGGAAATGACATTTCCTAGTTCAAGTTATGGTTATCCAATTAATTCTTTATGAAAGACTTTGTAGAAGCATTTTATATCTTGGAAATTAATATCTATAGAGATAGATCCAATAGGTTGTTAAGTCTTTCACAGTTTACATACATAGATATAATATTGAAAAGGCTTAATAGTAATTTTAGGTAAAAAATCAACAATATTTTAGTAACAGCATAGCGACGAAAAATTCATCGCAATTTTTTTTATAGTTGTGCGTGAATTTACCAACGAAATTATTAATTCTATTGCTAAATTTAACAACGGAAATTAAATTCCATTGATAATTTTGATCAATTCACGGAAACTTACATTGGTAGGATTTTGCAATGGATTTTGAATGCCGTTGCAAAAATCAATTCGGTTGCTAAAAAATAGCAATTGTCAAATTTGTAGCCACTTTTTCTATTGCTAATTTTCGTAGCTAGTTTTGTTTAGCAACGAAAAATCAACAATTTTCATTGCTATTTGATTATTTTTCTTGTAAAGGCAGATAAGACTCCTCTTAGGTCCCCTGCTCGTGAACATCTCTTAAGAGTGATTAACTAGGAGTTCATGGCTTAACATTTTCCACTCCCATCACTATGAGGGATTTGAAAATAATCCTTGGGGATTTTGGCAGAAATATCCTCAGGTCTGCCCAAAAGCAAAAATAACCCGAAATCTCCATAAAAGAATTAGAGAGCGAAACTACAAGATGAGATTAAGAAGATATAGAAATACAGGATTACAAATTAAGGAGCCCATTGAGGAGCTCAAATCCGATACATGATTTGCAGCACAAAAAGTTGATAAAAGGGATAAAGGAAAAAGGAAAGTATCATCCCTAAAAATGAGCTATTCGTCCAGAAACAATTCGACCTGTACCCTAAAAAGATCTCTTTCGCCTTTCACTAGTTTGAGAGAAGATTTAGGATACATGTTTATCTCAAAAAAGAGGCTAACAAAGAAGACTAAAGAGGAGATTGACAATCTTATAGCCAATCAAAATGAGAAATGGTTCCTACAACGGATCAAAAATTCCGTACCATATCCTTCTTTCTTGTGGATAAAAAATAAAAAGTTTACACACATAAATAATCTACACTTGGAAGGAGCTTTTCAAGCAATGTCAATAAAGAAAAAAAAAATAACGAGAGAAACAATTCACCTTGTTCTCATTGCAAGGAGACAAATCATCCACAATACAAGTGTTGGTAGAGAATAGATGTAAGGTTCCAAAAGTGACCCTAGTCAAAATTTCAGGACTTAATGAATGATTATTTGATTTAGACTAAATTAATTATGTAAATTATTTGACAAAAAAATGTTCAAGGGTATAATTGAGGTAAATAGTATAAGTTTTGGGTGAATTTATAAAAGAATATATATATATATATATATATATATATATATATATATATATATATATATATATATATATATATATATATATGAAGTTGTGGGGTTGATTTCCTAAAGATTAAATTGTGTAGGGAATCTTTTTGTTATATTCAAATAATTGGAGGATTGATTTGGGTTTAGGGGGCCAAATAATTGAGGAAAGAGAAGATATTTAAAAGAAAGAAAAGAGATATAGTGAGATTTTAAAAGGGATGTGTGGTTTAAATTTAAAGAGAAGAAAGAAAGAAAAAAAAGTAGATGAGAGAGGGAGTGGAGATCGGGAAGAGAAGGAGAGGGCGGAGGAGAGGCGCTGTCGCCGATCAGCGGCGCTCTCATCAGCGATCGGCGCGGCTACCACTACCTTGGCCACCGACTATCGCCCCCTTGCTGTTTCTTCCTTGACAGCATCATCATTTCCTCCCCCGATCCGTGTCCTTTCTCCTCTTTGATAGGATCGGTTTTCTCTTCTTTTCGATAACCAGCGGTAGCTGTTGGTGTCACGGAGACCACCGAAAAGCTCCCCGTGGTGAGGCGGATCTTTCGGTGACCGTTGATCGTCCTCACTCGCCGGCAAAGTGTAGATCAAAGCATGTGGCAGCCGAAGATTCCAGGCAGCTTTTCGATCAAACCACAATGCCTTGGGGTGCATGAAGACCATCGGGAAGCTACCGACGCCTCTGGCTTCAGGCACGAGGCTTCGGTGAGTCTCCAGCGAGGCTCCGACGAGGCAGAATGGAAGGGGCATTCTGGGCTTCGACTTTACGATATGGGAACTATGTTAACAATTTGATTTCGTGTATAATTTTGAAGTAAGATTTGGTTAAATTTTTATGCTATTATGGACATAAAGCTTAAGGTTTGCATGTCGGAGATTATACAAGTACCCATCACTAGATTTAGTTTAATTGAACTATATTGTGCAACATAATTATTAGTTTAGAAATGAAATAGAAATTGAATGACTGTAAGGACATTGACACTAAACGTGGGTGTTTGTAAAGTTAACTAGAGAAAGACAAATAAGAAAAGAGGAACCTGAGATGCTGTCTCTTGTTGGTTGGCTTAGGTGTATTCATGGTGAAGATGAATTGAATTGCATAAGATTCATATTAGATTAACTCATCAAATTCCGATTGTTTATGGCAGCATAGTTAATACCTTGGAAACAAAATAATAATTAAATGACGTCTTTATTAGATGCGTATATTGAAATTTTGACAAATCCTTTGACCCTTAGTTTTTAGTGGATATGAGTGGGTTTTGTTATTCTGTTATAGGAGTTCCTTGAAAGGATAGATTCAGGGAATTTAATTATATTTGGCATTAAAAGTTTGTCTCATGTGATAGAAGGGGAGATCTATGTTTAATTTGGACTTTCATGTAAGGTTACACATATGAATGGGCTAATTTTCTTAAGAAGATAGTGAAAGTAAATGACTTGACTTATTGTTTTGGTTATGTAATTGGTTTAACAGTAAAGTAATGATGTATTATCTTTTTAACCATTACTTTTTTCACATTATTAAGTATGTAGAAAATGGTTTAACCAAATACTTTTTTCACGATTATTTGGAATTTAATAGATTATAGGTGAAAACTGTAATGTTATAATATAAAGCAAGTGAGAATGTAACTAGTATAGTAACAAGCTATTGGTATAAATATGACACATTTACCTCTCTTGATATATTCTTGTCTGATACTTGAATAGTCATTATGTGCATCATGATACTAAATGGAGTGGATATAGTGTCATGGTTACGCTTTTATGATAGTATGAGAAACTGATGATAAAAATGCTATGTTTTTACACATGGTTGCCTTGATTTATGACTAATTGAGATGATATTGTTACATATATAAGCATGATATTAAATTTATATTTATATATAGACATCTCTATTAAGGGTAATATATTGAATACATTTATTGAACATAATATGTTTAATGATTAAATTAAGTATAATGGAGCATGGGAGATAGTTATGCAGAGCCATACAGGTACGTCCTTCTGTTGTGATTATGTGTTTATATGTTGATTCACGCATCAATGGTTTAAATAATTGTATATGAATTCATTTCTATGATCATAAAATAGTCAGGTGTGAATTATCATGATGAGTATAAGTATTGTTAATACATGACTATTGGAATGTTTAAAATAATCTGAAAGAATCTATATAAAGTAGATTCCTTTGACGACTGAAGAGTAGCTTAAAGATAATCTGCTGAATTATTGTGAAATAATTCATGACATAAGTGAAAGATGGTTCACAAACTGAACAAGAATATTGAAGATTCTGAATAATTGTATTTTTTTGGATTGAAAAGAGATTGAAATGATGAGAAACTTGATAAATGTATTGAAAGTAAGTGATCTTTTGTGCCCTTAGAAAATAGTTTGGCAGTAAAAACTAGTTTAGTATATAATTAGCTGGCCATAGGGATATCTGTACCGCGGTGCAAGTCATGGCGACTTGCTTTGCTATGGTAGGATCATTGATCTCCATAGTAATTATCTGTATCTGTTATCTGTTCTATGAAGAAATGGTCCCTTGGGGTCATTTATCAGTCTGTTGTGGCCCTGTGGGGTCCACATTTCGTGTATCCAGTCTGAGTATTTCTGTCGGTACTGTACTAGGGGCATTAATATAAAAATAAGTTAAAAAGTATAAAAGATAAGAAATGTTATAATTCAGAACTAATTTGCATAAAAATTATCCTCTTATATATGTACAACAAATGGATAATAAATTGAAAGTTATAATATTGATGAACATGTGATTCTTAATTCTATATAAGCATTATGTGTCTATATATATATATATATATATATATATATATATATATATATATATATATATATATATATATATATATATATATATATATATATAGGTATGTATACCACTCTGTTATCGATCAAGTACATAGTTTATGGCACACTATGGTGTTAAATAATATATAGTTCACTTTGTTAAGATTAGTTTAATGATTACATGAAAGTGAATTTAGATTGCATACTATGCTTTAAAAGATGTATATGTATGAAGAAATTATGCCAAACGTCTTTTATGATAACAATACATATTGAGTTGCTTACTGAGTTATTAAGTTCTGCTGCCTATATAAGTAAGATGTTCTGTCACTATTGCTTATGATTTATTGCTGAATGTAGAACTAGGATCGAAGGTAATTTAAGGTATCAATTAGGAGTGTTATCAACTTTGTACTTAAATAATTGATATTACATGTTTAAAAGATTTTCTTTAGATTATACTATTCCTCACTAAGCTTTATAGCTTAGCACGGGTTTTGTTATCCATGTAGGTAACAGGATAGGCTTGTTTCGGGTAAGGCAGCTACTATGGTTCAACCATCAGAAGAGGGGATATAGTTTTAGGCAATTCACCTTTGAAGTTCATTGATGTAGCGGAGCGATTTTATATGTAAATTGCTTTTTATTTTGGAGTTTTATGATGGTTTAAGAGTGTTATTTGTAATAATGAATTATCTTAAGAAATGTGATAAATAATGAGAATAGATGTATGAGATGCTTGTACAGATTATTTTTTGTATTGTTGTGTCCCTAAAGGGCTGAGAAAAATTATCTGATTTTAAGGTGGATTAGATAAGTTTTTAGGCGTTATATTGCCGGATTTTTATTTGGTAATTAGTCATTTGGACAATTATAGTTTTATCGGCTTACTTAATTTATAAGTATTTCTTTTTGGACAAGCTTAGAGTTGGTGGGTTAGTTAAGATTCAAAAAAAAAATCGGCTTATCACTTGTTTTTTTTAGACTGTTTAGTAAGGGTGTTACACTAGATATCAAATGCAAAAAATGAGGTCAAATGGGTCATATAAAGAGAATATACAAAAATAAATAAGAAAATGAAGCCAAAATTACAGTGAATGAAAAACAGGAGGAGGAATACTTATTTAAAAAAAATGCATGAAATGAAATGTACGTGTGTGTGTGTGTGTGTGTGTGTGTGTATATATATATATATGTAATACCTATACCCTACAACAACAAATATATGCCATGCCTATGCCCTACAACAACAAAAATATGCCATACTATATTTCTACAATCATGAACTATATTCCATGTTTTTTTTTTATTTCTTATTACTGCCAATAGGGGTGAACATGGACCGGTTAACCGGTTTATAAATAAAAAAAATTAATCAGTCTATTAATATTGATTTTTTAAAAGCACTAACCATTCATTGATCCATTATATTTGGTTAATCAATCCATCAATTTTGATTTTTCGATTTGATTAACCAATATTTTTCTGTTAACCATTAAAATTAATCCAAATTAATTATATAAAAAAAATTAAGTAAAGTTAAATTCAATTTCAAATGTGCAATTTAATCCAAAAAAAAATTACAAAACAAATATAATTTACTAGCCAAAATTCATGTTCAACAAATTAATAGCTAATATACATTATAAAATAGATTTGCTATTTGTTGGAAATTAACATAATTGATTCTAAATCATATAAAATTTTAGATAATATTAAATATTAATATACATTATAAAATAGATTTGCTATTTGTTGAAAATTAACATAATTGATTCTAAGTCATATAAAATTTTAGATAATATTAAATGTTAAAACATAAACTCTAAAATATAAAAAATATATATATATAATTAAATGCTATTAAGTAAAATATGAATGCCAATATATGATAAAAAAAATAAAATTTATAAAACTTAATCAGTTACTACATATACATATTATTATATAATTAAAGAAAATGACATAATATAAATTTACTTTAAAGTATTATATAAATTTTATAAAAAACTATAAAAAATTAAGATATAAAAAATATATTTTAAAGTATTATTTTATGTAAGTTTTAGAGAAAAATAAAAAAAATAAAAATTTTTAAGGGGTGTGTGTGTGTGTGTGTGTATATATATATATATATATATATATATATATATATATATATATATATATATATATATATATATATATATATATATATATATATATATATATATATATATATATATGTTATCATGTACTAACAATTAACTAGTATATAAAAACCAAAGCCGTAACCAAAAATAAAAAATATAAAAACTAAAAATTAAAATCCAATATATTGGATAATCAACCAAAAAAAGCGATTTGATTTCGAACCAATTTGGGATTTAATCATTTTTTCGATTTTTTTTTTGGCACACAGCTAACTGCCAATGCATATGAACATGGCATTTCATTCATTTAGAACCTATTGTATGTAGGTGTTCCTTTTTCAATATTCACATTTTTTTTTGTGAATTTGATAAATAGTAAATTGAACACTGTTGGATGGCTTCACATGTATTAAAAAAATTATATATGAAATTAAATTATAATACGGAAATGTTACACATGTATACCAAAATTTCAACAAGCAAATATTCAACAAAAATAATGACTGAAGAAATTAAAATTGAATATACGAATTTTTTATTTTTCATGTTTTGATTCTTCTCTTATTTCAGCTTCCAAACTTGACTTTGGTCTTTCAATGATAATGCAACTTCATCTTACATATGCTCTGTATATTTTGATTAGGAATTGAATTAACAATTCCTTTATATATGGCTAATATTATATTTTTGATATAGTATGATAAGCAATATACATAAGGATCCAAATTCTATCTCTTATCATTGCCAATGCATATAGACTCGACATTTCATTCATGTAGAACCTATGTTATGTAGGTCTTCTTTTTTCAATATTCACCATATATGTTCTTTTTAAATTTGACAGATAATAAATTAAATTCTACTTGACGGCTTTACCTGGATTAAAAAATCATATATAAAATAAAAATATAATATGAAATTGCTATAATTGTATACCAATCTTCAAATTGAAAAACTTTTTAAAAATTTTAAATCAGCAAATATTCAATAGAAAGAATACTAATTGAAGAAATTAAAATTGGATATACGAAGAAATTAAAATTGTATACACCACATACTCTATCTACACCTTATGTGAACAACGTATTAAAGTACTACGCATCTAGTTTCATACGAACATTTTCTTCTTCTTCTTCTTCTTCTTAATTCTATAGCATTTATGCATAGATCCTTTTTTATACTTTGGATTTTGACGTGCCATTTTTCCCATTACAATAGGGAAAAGTTTTGGATTGAACTTTTACTGATCCCAGTAATTCCGTAGCTGCGATATGTGAAGAAGAAGTTCATCTCTGCCCAAGCCGGTGACACTACTTGTCATGATCCATGGAGGATGTTGCCGGTAGTTTTGTCTAATCAGCTCTTGGAAATTCCTGATATTCTCGTCTGGTTTTGTTCCCTTTCCTCCCTTCATTTTGTCACACTTTGTGAAAACAAAAGTTAAAGGAATCTGAAAGAAAAGACAGATATAGAAAGCCATGAGAAAATTCAAATTTATGTTTGTGCTGGTAGAATGGCTATGAAAGGAAGGTTTAGATTATGCTGAAACTTACATTATTGCGTTCAAGCCAATTAGCACAATCCAGATCAATCTTTTGAGGGGGGACGCTTGCATCAATGAGCAGCAGGACAGCAACCAGGGTTTCTCTATTCAGAAAATAGCCTTTAGTGAATGATGTCCAATCTGTTCGAGCAGAATCTGAAGCTTTAGCAAATCTGCCAATGGGAGATTATTAACCACCGTACAAAATTTGTAGAAGTTTCAGCTAGAATTTCCAAATATAAGAAGTTGGAGAAAGTAAACACAATGCAAAAGTAGTCATTCAATCGTTTCAAAATTCCATGAAAATATTATTCATGTAAAGCAATAAATCTGATGAAAATGTTATCATCCATTAAAGCATCTACTGATCCCAAGTTCAGTTCGCAGAGAGCAGTAATTTTTATGAACTCAAAAAGCATATTAAGTTGCTTCACAAGAAAGACAATCATGTCTTCTATAACTAAAATCACTATGGGCCATTATAACAACCTTACATATAATAGGAGACCATCATTTACTAAAATGACGTTTAATATTCAACATCTATAAGATGTTCAGAATTTTCACCACTCACTTATGTTGCAAATAAGGCAAATATACAATTGGATGCAAGAAGAAAACCAGATGTTCAAAAAGTTCTACCATATACAATCAATAACTGCAATACACCACCAACGTAATGAAGACGCAAAAAACGATAGCAATGCCTTGTGAATAATCCCTCCTTCTGCAGTGAGAATCAATGCTGTTTCTCAATCAAGTAGACAGCAAACACCCCCACGATAGGAAATTCATGCAAAAAGCTGGTAGTTTTATCCCAAAGTACAGAAATTTAAGATATATTTACTTCAAAAGGCTCAAAAGGGTCTAAGAAAACTACAGGGAGAGTTTTGCAAATATTATATAACATGAATTGATTTTATACAACGTTAGTGAACATAAAGTCCACAATAATATTTCAGTAAAGCAACTGAATAAAAAATAAAAGCAAGAAAATTTTTTATTATTAGCATTATAAAAAGAAGAAACTATGTCTTGCTTACCCGTAACCAGGCAAATCCACTATGTACCAACTTTTATTCACAAGGAAATGATTTATCAACTGAGTCTTCCCTGCACAAAAGATCACACCCCATCATTAATTCATGCCAAAATAGACAAGAAAAAAGAAAAGGAAATGATATTTCAGAAATTCTAAAAATTGCTAAACCTGGTTTTTTAGACGTGAGAGCAACTTCCTTTTTTTTAACCAGAGCGTTAATAAGCGAAGACTTGCCCACATTGGACCGACCCAAAATCGCAAACTCGGGTCTGTCATCTCTGGGGCAATGTCTGGCCCGACTGCTACTCTTAACGAACTGTACTTCCTTAATCTGTGAGTGACCCGCATAAGGTCCAACAACAATGTTAGACCCAGGCAAAACCATCTCCTCCGTCACTTCATCGGGATCCACCCCAGGTGGCACGAAGAGTACAGTTCGGGCAAAGGCGGCGGCGTCAGAGGTGGAGGGTTTCGCGGTTTTTGAAGCAGAGACTTGAGTGTTGGGGTTGAGATTAGGAGAATTTTGGGAAAATTTGAAAGGGGGCGTAAATTGGAGAGGTTTTTTGGAAATAAGAGGAAGAACCGGAGGTGATAAGAGAGTGAATAGCCGGCTTCGGATTAGCATTTTCAGCTGGGGTTCTGCTGTTTGGGGTTCTTTCTTCTTGTTATTGGTTGTTCCAGAGCTTAATCGGGTCGGATACCAGAGCTTGAACTGTTGTACGTCGTCGTTTCGGTACTCCCGGGTAGAGCAAGCGGGCGGCAATGCTGCAGAATTTAGAGACATATTTATAAATAATATTTTAAAAAAAATGATGTGATTTGGAAAAATTTAAAAAAAATGGAATTTTTTGGTAAAAATTGCAGCAGAATGCTGCAATATTATGACAATTGTACATCAATTATCAAATTCAATCTCTCACAGCTGAAACCAAAACGGACTATTGCGATTTCATACGCTGAAATTACAAGAGTATTCACATATTTTAATATTAATATAGTTAATGTATTGAAAATAAATTTCAAATCTTAACTTCCATTTTAGTTGTACAAATGCATTCTCTAGCCTTGCTTAAGGTGCCTTAGTGGCACAATGGCATATATTTTAGTATATGAAATTTATGGTGTTTTATGGTTTTGTTAGTAAATATCATATGTTACCTTTGTTTTATGGTGTTTTAAGTAAATATCATACGTTACCTTTTTTCTTAGTGGCACAATGGCATATATTTTAGAATATAAAATTTATGGTGTTTTTATGGCGTTGTTTAATTATATCAAAATTATGGTGTTTCAGCACTTTGTTTCATATTTCATTTAATTAGAATTTATAATTATTTTTCAAAGGAATTATAAAATTAGACCAATCAATATTTGATATTTTAATATTTTTTTATTATTTTCATATTTCATTTGACTATAATTTATGACTATTTTTTTAAAAAAAATATATAACTAAAATTACAGTGAACAATTGACTTGATATGCAAATTTTGTTTTTTTGAATAAATTCAACCTGATTTGTCAATAAACTCGTTTTTTAACTCGCCAAGTGATTATATTCAATATGTTATGTAATCTGTTTAGATTAATAACTCAATTCAATCTGTTTTTATTTTTATAATTTAAAAACTTATTTTATGTAATATAGATATAAAAACCATTATTTATATTTTATACATGCATATTTTTTTAAAAAAATAATACTACATCAGTTCTATAATTTTTATCCATCTTTCCTTTTTCATATTTTACAAAATGCTGTCAACTTTTATTTTTTTACTTTATAATGAACATATAAATTTTCCGTTATAACCCTATGATTGGATAATATAAAAAAAGTTTCATAATATTTTTTGAAAAAATTTAATCACCTTTTACAAGTTGCATGCCTAATTTAAAAATAATTAATACTTTATTTAATGTCAATTTTAAGAAATATAACTATTCATTACAGCTACGCCATGGATTGAGTTCACGGATCGAATCAAATGTTAACGGGTCTAATTATTTAACATTATCTATAGTTGTAATTTAAAAAAAAAAGTTACAAATTCTACTTAAATGAAATATGAAAAATAATGGAAAAATCTATCGAAAGGTGTTACTGATGGGATTTAAAAAAATTAATTATAAAATTTAATTAAATGAAATATAAAAAAATAAAAGTTAGTTATAGATTTTAATTAAATGAAATATAAAAAATAAAGAAAAAATAAGAATGCATTTTTGCCACTGGGATAGAATTTACTTCCAATACATTAATTATATTAATATTGGAACATGTGAAAATGTGCAGATCGAAAACACAGGAAATTATTATGGTTTCAAACACTAATAAGGATGATCATGGCGTAGATAATTCTCGTCTTCGGTGGTGTACCGCCCTGAACAGGGAAGTGAATCCCCTAAAATTTCTCCTATGGGGTAAGGGCAGGAAAAAAATAATCTGTCCCAAAATTTTTCCGACCCAAAAATTAGTTATTATATTTAATTGTATTTATTTAATTTAGTTTTAAATTATATTTAGTTTTAGATTTATTAATTGTTAAACTTTATATTAATTTGATTTGTGATTGATTTTTAAATTTTTAATTATTAAATGTTATATTTCAATTATAATTAATTGTTAAATATTATATTTTATTATAATTATTTTTTTAAAAAAAATATTATTCTTGACCAGGAACGGGACCCCCACCGGGGTAGATGTAATCCCGTGGTCATCCCTAAACACTAAAATCACAATAGTCTATTACAATTTCAGATGTGACATACTAGATCTGATGGTTAGTGTACATGCGTTATGATTTCGCAGCATTCGGCTGCATTTTTTTTATGAAAAATCCCCTATTTTTCAAATATTTTTTAAATTACCCCATTTTGTCAAATTAATTTATTTTATTTTTTTAAGAAACATTACCCATAAAAAAAAGTTTCGTTCATTCTATGTTTTTATAGTTATTATTATTTTTTTAACCTTTTGCATCAAATAATAATTCTTGTGAAGAGTTTCCAAAAAGATATTCTAACAATAAATGTTGATTTCAATATGCTAAAAGATGTTGAATTCAACCTCTCGTTCTATTTTTACCTGAACACAGGTTATAAAAATTAGGAATATACAAATTTTACATTCCACTATTTAAGTATTTGAATGTAATATTTATAAATTTGAATTTTAAATTATGAGATAATAATTATTCAATTAAAAAAAAGGTCAAAATGCATCCACTTGTTAGTCAGTTCACAAGTTCATCCAATTTATTTGCAATCAATCCATCTTTGATCTATTTACTACTTAACTCGTTAGTAGGGATGATCACGGTCCCGGCCCCGGCGGGGACCCGCCCCGTCCGGGACGGGAAATCCCCGAATTTCCCTTCCGCGGGGACGAAGACGGGAAAGAAAAAATCCCCTTCCTAGAATCGGGGACGGGGAACGGGGTATCCGCCCCGAAAAGAAATATATTTTTAATTTTAAAATATAATATTTTATAAATAATTAAAATTAAAATATAACTTAATTTTAGAATTATTAAGTTTTAAATTATATTTAATTTTAAATTTTATAAATTGTCAAAATTTATATTAATTTTAAATTTTTTATTTATTAAATATTATATTTTAATTTTAATTATTTATAAAATATTATATTTTAAAATAAAAAAAAGAATTCGGAGGACGGAAATTTCCGCGGGGACGGGGGGATTTCCTCCCCGTTCTGGGGGCGGGGACGGGGACGGGAAATCCTCGAAATGCATGGGACGGGGAGTGGGGACTCCTTTCCCGCCCCCGCTCCGTCCCGTGAGCATCCCTACTCGTTAGCGGGATCTAGTTGTATTATTTTTATTAATAGAATCTATTTTATTGTTATACAACATCGAATTGATAATAAGGAAAATTAACTACAACAAAAAGTACGTTTTAATAGATTTTGACTTTGGCAATTTATCTCTTCAATGGGATACAACTCTAAATAAATAAAATAAATAGCCATTGCATTTATAATTTTTTAAAATCTTTTGTATAAAATTTTTCATATTTGATGAGAAAAAAAGACATTTTTTATCGGCTATTGAAATACATACACGAATCTAATTAATTTTTTTTTAAATAATTTAATATAAAAATTTTAAAAAATAAAATCTCATTTCATGAGCAAACCATGAAACGACCATTATTGATCACATAATCTCTAAAATGATGGACACCCACATAACCAAATTTCAAATCATATTTGAATACTTCAACTTCTAGGCAGCCATACTAACCTCCGCAAATGCACCAGAACAACGAAAACCAACAGAAACAGCAAAAAAAATCCCCAACCTATTCCACGAAATGTCAAAGAGCTATACGTCTTCTCCTCGCCTTCCATTGAAGAGCAGGTTAATGATGGCCACCTTCTCCTTCGCAGCTAGCACTTCTAGCCGCTCTAATTTCACCATCAATCGCAGCTTGATGAAGCTTTTCGACCCTAAATCTCCTCCTTCTTCCAAACCCATTCAAGGCGTCTCCTCTTTCGATATCCCCATTGATCCTAACCACAAACTCTGGTTCCGTTTGTACATTCCGGCCACCACCAACGCCAACTCATCGCCTACTTCTTATAGTCTCCCTCTCGTCGTTTACTTTCATGGCGGAGGGTTCTGTTTCTTGACAGCTGATTCGAAACAGTGCGATCAGTTTTGCCGGCGACTCGCCCGGGAAATTCCAGCTGCTGTGATTTCTATTAATTACCGTTTGGCGCCGGAGCATAAGTACCCATGTCAGTATGAGGATGGATTTGATGCTTTGAAGTTCATAGACGGCATGAATTTCGAGAATTTCTCTGCAAAAGTTGATCTTGAATGGTGCTTTGTGGCCGGTGACACTGCCGGAGGAAACTTGGCGCACAATGTGGTGCTTAAAGCTACTGACTATAAGTTTACTAATTTGGATATTAATGGGTTAATAACGATTCAACCATTTTTTGGAGGAGAAGAGAGGACAGAATCTGAAATTCGGCTCGCTGGAGTTACTGGTTTATCGGTGGAACGTGCAAATTGGTATTGGAAGGCATTTTTGCCGGAAGGGTCAAATCGGAACCACCCGGTGGTTAATGTTTTTGGGCCAAACGCGGTGGATATTTCAGGGGTGGATTTTCCGGCGACGTTGATTTTTGTGGGAGGGTTTGATATATTGCAAGACTGGCAAAAAAGGTACTACGAAGGGCTGAAGAAAAATGGGAAAGAAGTTTATTTGGTCGAGTACCCAAAAGTAATTCATGGGTTTTATGTAATGCCTGAATTACAAGAATCTTCTTTGATGGTTGAAGAGATTAGAGAATTTATTAAAAAACAAACGCATAATTTATAGGATTTTCTTGGTATTACAACTTATTGTGAATGTTCTTGCATTACTAATCAAGCATTATATACATTTTTTCTTTTCTTTGGGTAGATATCAAGCTTTGTACTTTCAAATGTATGCATGCATTCATTCTACGTATCTTCAAAAATAAAACGCATGCTCGTTACTCACAAGAACAGCTAGTGAGAAATTTGCGAGTAAAGTATTTTCAGCACTGTTTTGACTTTTAAGCAAATATTTTGCAAGGGATTTGGTTCTCTTTCATGTTTTAATAAGAAATTTTCCAAGAAAAACATCTTTTGCTAAGTAGTCGCAAAATTTTCTTGCTATTTATCCAACTAGTTGCTAAAGGCTTATGCCTTGCTAATCAGTAAGATATAGCCAGCTACTGCAGGGGACAAAAGCTCCCAGTGAATTCTCGCATAAATCTTGAATATTTGTGAAATGAGTTCCTCACAAAATAGTTGTATCGCTCCTCGCTAACCGGTGGCAAAATTATTTTCGATATTGCAAGGCTATCCTCAATCAGTCCGTCCATCGATGTTCCTCGCTAATAAGTGAATATATAATTATTTTTATTATTTTTTTCCCCGTATTTCAATTTCAAATATCACTAGTGATTTTTGAAAAAATTTAATAAAAATATTTGACTTTCATATATAAAAAATCTTTACAAATCACTTAAATTAACAAAATTACATGGACAAGCACTTGTTGCAATTAAGTGTATATATGCATAACATTTATCAAATTTGTTAAGCATATATGACAAATAAATATTTAAAAATATCCTAAAATGAATTCTAAAAAAGCCGAAAAAAATTTCAAGTCATGCATATGTTAGGCTAGGGTATGACCAAAAAATACCTATAGATCGCCGATTGAATATCTCTATATGTTAGCCTGTCACAATTATTATTGTTGCAATAAACGTGTAAACATATTAATGATTCAGTTAAACACAACATAACTTCAAGGCTCCTAAATATTTTTTTTACTTCTTTCGTTTTTTTTATCAATTATTTTTATTATAATTAATAAATAATAAATAAATTTAAATTTAATATTAAATTACGTGATTAAAATAAAATTATTAAATTTAATTAATTTTAATTTCATTAAAAAAATAAATTAAAAAAATAAATTATATTATATTAAAATTTTAAAAATAATAAATAAATAAAATTTAAATTTATTTAAAAATAATTAATAAAAAATGAGAAATTAATAAATATGAAAAAATAGGAAGCTTATCCATTTGCAAGGCCCAAGACATCCGCCACAAAAGTGGACTTTTGATGAGGTTGAAGTCGGGCAGAACTTACATAATAAAAAGGATTTTTACGTAAATACCGTGTAAAAAAACTTTCGTATTTGCCACTGAACTTTCATAATTACTATTTTAAAATTTTTTTTCATAATTATTTTTTTTAACTTATTATTATTATTTTTTAAATATTTCACCATGTACTTACCAATTCCAACTTAAAATCTATTTATTCTCAAATAAAATTTTCTTTCAATTTTTGTTTCATTTTCCAATTTCTTATTGGCTGTATTTCTGTGATTCTGTAATTCTACCATTTATTATTTTTCATTTGTGGTTCTATCATTCTGCCCATTTAATTTTTTAAATACATAAATTACAAATCGTTTAGTTCAAAATTTAATTACTCCATTTGCGGCTATTCATCCATTCCATATTATATCATTGATTTATAAAGAGATTTAACAGATTTTGTTTTTATTTCTTACCCAATCCATCTTTGATTATTTCTAAAATTACAAACATGCAATTTTCTTACAATTGATTTTTAATTGGTATTTAATTTTATGAATATTATTATTATTATTATTGTAGCTATACACTATTGAAATTTGTAGGTCCTAAAAAATACTCAAAAGGGGAGGGAGGAGTAAATTGGGTATCTCAAATTTTCTGACTGAATTTCAAATGTAATAGAAGTGTATGCAGATGTAAATTCTAATAGATTTTCTAATCGAAAATCTAAGTGTGCAAGACAATATGGATAATAGAATTTTTAGCCTTTTTCTTAATATCAAGTATCTTTACTTATGTAGAAAATGTGTGTGGATAGTTTTCTGAAAATATTTCTGAAATAATCTTTACAGAAATTTGAGAATGCAATTTTTCAGAATGTATTATAGAAAAGTGGATGATAAGAGAATAAGCAGAAAATTAAAGCATAAACAGAATTTATCGTAGTTCAGCTTCTTTGCCTACATCCACTCCCCAAAAATTACTCTTGAGTTTTTCTCTCTACTCTTAACTCTTTTAAGGGTAAGAGTCAACGCCAATATACAAACCTATGTATATCTACCCACAATCTTTTTCTCAAAGTAAAAGATTAAAACACTTACTAAAATTTATTTCTTAGGTTAGCCAACCCAACTCACAATCTTTAACAATAAAATTTCCTCACTAAAGATTACAATAGAAACTATAATCAATTGAGGATGATATGTAAAGATAAAGTGCAAAGATGAAAAGTGAGATTTAAAGATGTAAACTTTCTCTTAAGAGTTAGAATTCTTTCCAAAATGATATCTAACATTCTAATGAGTTCTGCCACTTGCATTTATAGCCAAAAACTTAGTTTTAAGTGTAAAATCTCAATTATAGCCATTTATGACCATTTGAAGGGTAAAACAGACAATTCTGCCTTCATTAGTCGTTATTTTGTCTTGTAGCATCAGAAAGATTTTTGATTAGAAATGTGTTCAGATTTCTAATGAAATTTCTAATTGAGTTTCTAATTCAATTTCTAACAGAACCCAGTTTTGACTTAAAAACTTATTTAATAAATTTAAAACACTTTTATGCAAATTTAAACTTATAAGATGTATGCATGAATGACAAATTGATCCTCAATTTGATCTTATAATTTTAATAACTTAAAATCCTATATACTAAGATCTTCTCCTCTTGAGTTGTCTTGGATTCTTTATAACTTTCCTCATATATATCAGAATGATGTATAAAAATACCTGTAGAAATAAGCTTAGAGTAGGATTCACAATAGAGTTTATATAAGATTTGATTATCATTAAAATCTGGATGTAGCCTTGGGCTAACAATCTTTCCCTTTTTGATGATGACAAAACCTTAATAAACTTCACTTAGAAGTCTATCATAGGGAAGTCTTTACAAAAGCTTCCCCTGAATATATGCATGGGGGTATATACAGAAAAATAAGAGTTTAACCCCCGTATGTTATATATAAAAGTAAAAAATAGTTTGATTTGCACTTGCATATAGTGTTAATAAGATTTCATATAGAAAATTCATATAGTATAACCTAATAATATCAGGAATAATATTCAATAACACTATCCAATAACACAGACATTAAAACAACATTAAAGCAAACATTCCAACATATATGTTCTCCCCCTTTTTGTCAGCATCCAAAAAGAAGAGGCGTAACATAGATATAATATCCAAAATAAAAGTTCAGGAAACTAATACAAACAGAGTGTCATGGGTCAACATCCATTGGTAAACTGCTGCTGCCTAGCTGACCCGGCTTAGAAGGGTGCTTGTCACGAAGAATGCTGCAAGCAGATTTATGTCGTGGCGGAGGTGAAGGCTCGACAGCAGGAACAAGGGAAGCACGAGCAGGAATAGATGGTGTAGAAGCAGTGAAACAAATAGGAAATATATTAGAAATTTCAGTACATAGTTCACTGAGCTTACCAAAGAGAGATTGTAATTCCAACAGCTTCGATTGATCAACCACAAAAGGGAGATCACGAGAAGGAACAGCAGAAGGACTAGCAAATTTCTCAACTGACGAAGCAGGAGGATTTAAAGGTGTGTGCTCTACAGATTTGTTCCCATCCTCAGTGTCAGAGGACCTACTAGAAGAATCAGAAACATGTGCTGAAGGTGGAACAAAATGCTTCCCAAAATTTGTATCAGACTCTCCCTTAGAGGACTCGCTATAATTCTCCTTAAAAACTGCATCAGAGCTGTTATCAGAAGATTTGGCAGATTTTTTATCAGATGAATCTTCAGAATTCTCTGCAGATTTTTTGTCAGAGTTGGCATCAGAATTTGCTTCAAATTCCTTATCAGACACTTCTTTAGAATGCTCTGCAGATTTTTGATTATGTTTCTTATCATAAATCTGAGCAGAAGCTTGAGGTTCTTTAATCTTAAAACCTTTAGATGATTGGAAAAGAGCCAGCAACTGAGCAATCTGAACCTGTACAGTAGGGTCAAGAGGTAAAGTATCAACAGGCATTAGTTTTTTTCCTTTAACCAATTCATGTACAGGAGATTTACTTGGAACTTCAACAAACTTTCTTATACTGGTATGCACTTTCTTCCCTGCCTCTTATAAAATACAAAATTGATCTTCTCAATTTTGTAAGAAACAAAAGGTGTATCATCTATTATCAATTTCGAGTGCTCAAATACGGCAGTAAGAATAATACTATAGGGTTTCTTTTCAGCGGCAGATTTGGTAGCCATGTGATTAAAAATAAGGAATGGCAAGTTAAAATCCTTATCTGTATGATAGCGCCACAGAAAAATAATATCAAAATTGGACAAGTATAAAGTACTACTAAACCGAGGAGTCACATAAAGGCACATACATTTAGATAAAATCCGATATTGAGCCAATAGGTTGGAAGCCAAAGGATTTTTAGATGCAACGCTACCCATACTAGAGATACCACACAAAAACTTATCTTTATCAATATCAACAAATTCCAAAATATTGCTATTATTCCTAGTACATTTCGACCCTTTGAGAGGCATGGAAAAGATTTTTGCAAGCAAAGAAGGACTTACGATAAATTCGGAGTCATTAATCATTACTTTGAAACTTTCTTCTTCAATGTTAAATTGGGATGAATGAAACTCACCAATCAAGTCTGGGTAAAATTGCTTATGACGGTAGGTGAAGAATGTGTGCCATCTTTGTCTTTTGATGTAGTGAATGACGTCCGGTGCAGCCTTCGAAAGCTCGCCTTAATCCATGGTTTTGGATGGAAGCAGAGGATGCAATTTTAGAGGTATGACTTTCGATTTTAGGGATTTGAAGGTTATCGATTTGGGTGAGGGTGCAGTAGTAATCAGTGTGGGTTGTGACGATGCCGGAGGTGGTGATAAGGTGCGGTGGGGTTTTCTTTTGGCTAGGGTTTTTGAGCAAACCATGGTGATAGGATGAAGAAGAGATAGCCGGTGGCTTTGAGAGAGCAACAAAGAAGAGCAAATGGTTTTGAGATTGGCACAAATGGGGTTTTGATGAGAGAAACCAAAGGACTTAAAAATCAAACTAAATCACCAAAAGATAGTTAGCAAAAATAATAATAAATGCAAGGAAGTTTAAAAATTGCAGATGAAATAACATGATTTGATGGTGTGAGTGATGGGCATGTACAGCCATGATGTCATGTTGGGAAACTATAAATTTTCGGTTACCAATGTGTGGGAAATGGAAAGGCACGTAAAAAGACAGGGTTGCCCCTATCAAATTTAAAAGACACTCTTAGATAGGAATAGGGTTACTATAAACTTTTTGTATATTATGGGTACCTTAACTTGGTTAATCCACTACTACACGAAATTGTCAACTCAAAATTTTGAATTTTTGACTTCTTCTTTAATAAAAATAAATGAAATAAAATAAAGGAAGTTTAAAGTATTATACAAAATTTTCTCTCATAATCATAGTCAATTTGACAAAATTTTACTTAGCTAAATTTTGAAGAGCTATAAAATTCTTTGAGAAAGAAATACTAATATTGCTAAGAATTCAAAAGCTTACTCACATATACCCATTCCCAGCTTTCTTCTTAATTTATAGAAACGATCTTCTTTGAGAGGCTTGGTAAAGATGTCTGCTAGCTAATTTTCTGTAGAGACAAATTGTAGCAGAATATCTCCTCTTTGCGCATGATCTCTAATAAAGTGATGGTGAATTTCTATGTGCTTCGTTTTTGAGTGCAGGATCAAATTTCTGGTAAGATTTATGACACTAGTGTTATCACAAAATATTAAAATTTTACCAAATTCTATTATATGATCTTTTAGCTGTTGTCTAATCCATAGAACTTGAGCAACACAATCACCAGCATCAATGTATTCTGCTTCAGTAGTAGACAAAGCTACAGAGTTCTGCTTTCTACTTGACCACGTGATTAGAGAGTTGCCCAAAAAATGACATGCACCTGATGTGCTTTTTCTGTCGATTCTACATCCAACATAATCAACATTAGAATATCCAACCAGGTTGAATGAAGTCTTCTTTGGATACCATAATCCCAAATTTTGTGTTCCTTGAAGATATCTCATAATTCTTTTTATTGTAGATAAGTGAGATTCCTTTGGAACTGATTGAAAGTGGGCACACAAACACACAATAAAGTGAATGTCCGGCCTACTTGCAGTTAGGTATAGCAAAGATCCAATCATTCCTCTATATAATTTTTCTTCAACATTTTTGCCTTTCTCATCTTTTTTCAACTTGATAGATGCACTCATAGGAGTACTAGCAGATTTTGCATCACCCATTTTATACTTCTTCAATAGTTTCTTTATGTATTTGATTTGACTGATAAAAATTCCATCTAAACATTGCTTAATTTGAAGGCCCATAAAGAATGTTAGTTCACCCATCATGCTCATTTCAAATTCCTTTTTCATAATGACTTCAAATTCCTTAGACAGAGAAACGTTAGTAGAACCAAAAACAATATCATCGACATATATTTGAACAATTAGAATATGAGATGATTTATGTTTAACAAAAAGAGTATTGTCTACTTTTTCTCTATTAAAACAATGATTTAGTAAAAAATAGCTTAGTCTTTCATACCAAGCTCTGGGGGCTTGCTTTAAACCATATAAAGCCTTCTTAAGTTTGTAAACAAAATTCGGATTTTCAGAATTTTCAAAACCAAGCATTGTTCTACATGAACTTCTTCAGTCAGAAAATCATTTAGAAAAGCACTTTTGACATTCATTTGATATAATTTAAAATTTTGAAAACATACATATGCACACAGAATTCTAATGGCTTCTAATCTAGCTACGGGTGCAAAAGTTTTATTAGAATCTATACCTTCTTCTTAGTTGTAGCCTTGGGCCACTAGTCTAGTTTTATTTCTGACAACATTGCCTTGTTCATTTAATTTTTTTCTAAACGCCCATTTTGTTCCAATGATATAACAGTTTAATGGTCTAGGCACCAAATTCCATACTTTATTTCTTTCAAACTGATTAAGTTCTTCTTGCATTGCAAGAATCCAACTATCATCATTATTAGCATCAATAAAATTTTTAGGTTCAAGTTGAGATACAAAGGCAACATTACCACAATATTCTCTTAATTCTCTTCTTGTCATCGTTATTTCAAATGGATCTATTAGCAAATCATCTTTAGGATGATACTTATGGAATCTCCAGTCCTTAGGCAAATTTGGCATTTTCTGTTCATCTTGATTTCTGGTACGTTTTCTGATTAAATTTCTGGCTCCTTTTCTGATTGATTTTTTGGATCATTTTTTGCAATGTCTTGTTGTTTCAGAATGCTGTTATCTGAATCTGGCTATTGATCTGATGATTTTTCTCTTTCATCAACATTTTGATTTTTGTTATTTCCAAACTCAAGACCTGTTTCATCATCAGAATAATTCCTTTCTCCAGAATTTTCGTTAGAAAAATCAAATTTAACATTTATAGATTCTTCTACTTTATGTGTTCTTTTATTGAAAACTCTATACGCTTTAGAATTGAAAGAATAGCCTAAAAATATACCTTCATCAGATTTTGCATCAAATTTAGCTAAATTACTTTTATTATTGAAAATGAAACACTTACAGTCGAAAAGGTTGAAAATAATTGATATTTGGTTTCTTTCCTTTTCATAATTCATATGGTGTCTTTTCTAGCACTGTTTTAATTAGAATTCTATTTAGAATATAGCACGTTGTATTCACTGCTTCAGCCCAAAAGTACTTTGGCAAGTTATTTTTGTTCAGCATTGTTCTCGCCATTTCTTGAAGAGTTCGGCTCTTCCTTTCTACAACACCATTCTGTTGTGGTGTTCGTGGAGCAAAAAAGGTATGATTTATACCAAAATTGTTGCAGAATTCTTTAAATTTTTGGTTCTCAAATTCTCTTCCATGATCACTTCTAATACTTGTGATTTTGTATCCCTTCTCATTTTGAATTTTTTTACTTAATTTCTTAAATGCTTCAAATGCGTCATCCTCATGAGCAAGAAACATTACCCAGGTATATCTTGTATAATCATATGCCACATTGAGCACATATGATTTTTCACGAATGCTTGAAGGATTTATTGGTCCAAATAAATTCATATGTAGAAGCTCTAATGGTTTCTTGGTAGAGATTTTATTTTTTGACTTATTTGAATTTTTAATTTGCTTTCTAAGTTGACACGCCTTACATACATAATCTTAGTCAATCTTCATTTTTGGTGTTTCCTTTACCAAATCTTTTTTTACTAGTTTTTCTAATGCTTGAAAGCTTGCATGTCCTAATTTTCTGTGCCACAAAATGCTTAGATCTTCTTTAGAAATTAGACATTTAGCTTTACTTTTCTGGATATCTTCTATGCTGACCAAATATATATTTCCAGATCTCTGTCCTTTTAGATCAGATTTTCCTGTTTCCACATCTTCCACTCTACAATGATCAACTTTAAAAATTACTCTTTTCTTCTTGTCAAAAAGTTGACTAATACTCAATAAATTATACTTTAGACCTTTAACAAGAGAAACATTTTCAATTGTTGGATTAGTCCTAATGGTACCAATACCAATAATTTTTTCTTTTTTGTTATCACCAAAGATGACAGAACCTCCTTCAGATTTTTTCAATTTGGAAAACTTAGTTCTGTCCCATGTCATATGCCTAGAGCAGCCACTATCCATATACCATTTTTCTGTCTTGGTGCTCTTTAGGCAAACCTGCAAAGAGATCAAGTGTTTTTAGGTACCAACTTTTCTTGGGTCCTTCCTTATTAGTTGACACATTTGGAGAATTTTTAACAACCCATTTATATTTGGTAAAATTAACGTTCTTCTTGTAATAATAGTGTTTTGAAATATGTCCCTTTTTACAGCAATAAAAGCATGTAGCAGAAAAGCTAATTACCATTCTATCAAATGAGTATTTCTTATGTCTTTTCTAGGTGTAATTTTTGTGATAGTTTCTAGATGTACTTGCATTATTATTATTATAAGCAGATCTTGTATTTTGTTTTTCAACAAAATTTTTATTGCATACACAATCTGTTTTCCTTTCACATTAGATTTTTCTTGTAGAGAAATAATTTTCCCTTCCAAATCAGAATATTCATTTCTTAACTTGATTTCTATTTTCTTTACATTTTCGTGTTCCATACGTAATGCATCAAATTCTTTTATGATGTCTATATATGTCTTTTTAAGCATACGATATTTATGATGTAAATTTTCAAAGCATTCAAGCATTTTTTCATAGTCATTGCCATTTTCATTTGAGTTAGAATCTGAATTAGAATTACTCACTTCAGAACTTTCAGAATCGCTTTCTGGCAATTTTTTTATCTTCAGCAATTTTCTATTCTTTACAAAAATTTGAGTTTTACTCTTCATGATCAGAACCCGACATCATCAGAATTTTTAGATTCAGGTTCACTTGTACTTGATTCTTTACTGTCACTCCAAGTGGCCTTCATTGCTTTCATTTTAAATCTCTTCTCCTTTCTTTTTAAGTTTGGGCATTTTGATTTTATGTGACCAGGTTTGTTACATTCATAACAAACAACATCTCCAGCAGATTTTGGTGCATTTTCTGCCTTGTGATGAGAAAATTTCAGATGCTACTTTTTGTATGACTTTCTACCTTTTCTGTATAGCTTTTTGAACTTCTTTGTAATTAAAGTCATCTCATCATCACCTGTAGAATAATCACTTTCAAATTCTGGTTTGAGAAACTTTCAATTTTTTATTTTTTTTTCTGCATCTTGAGACTTAATGTAAAGTTCATGAGAAATAAGAGATCCACAAACATTATCAAAATTTAAATTGCTGAGATCTTTATCTAACAGAATTGATGCTTTTTGATAAGTGTGAATTATGTATAGTTTTTAGCATGTTTTAAGTATTGTTATTTAGTTAAGTTAGTGTAATTTTGGTTAAATTAGAGTTAAATTGTTAGTTTGTATGTTTTTGAAGTTAATCCAAAGTTTTGGGTGTTTTTCAGGTTTAATTTACTGAGAAAAGGATTTAATTGCAAAAAGACAAAAAGATTAGGGCTAGAACTGTAAAAAATGAAAAATTAATGCGAGAAAGCACGCATGGAGTCCAGAAGGTCTTCACGTGACCATGTGATTAATATGAAGAAAGGAACCCGTGGCCACGTGAAGGTGAGTAGTGAATGTGACATGGCCACGTGAAAATAATGAAGAATAAATCCATGGCCACGTGAAAAGAAAGAAACAAGAATCAAAGAGGAACTGTGCCCACGTGTGAGGAACAAGAAGACTGACCCATGGCCGTGTGTCCCTTCAAGAAGACTTACCCGTGCCCACGTGTGGATCAACACAGGAAGAGGCGTGGCCACGTACGAGCTCTCCCATTCGACAAAGGATTTTCTTCGAGCTTCCTATTTAAGTAGAGTTTGCTTCCGATTTGATTTCTGAAGTTTGAGAAGGGTTCTACTACTTATTTTTGGCCTATAAATAAGAGTCTGAAGCATTAAAGAAGGGATCAACCTTTGAATTAAGCAAATTATCTTCTTAGTTTTTTTAAGTAGTCTTTTGTTTTTATTATTTTCTTCAAAATCTTGTTTTAATTTTAAGCATGTTTAGTGAGTAGTTTTCTTTAACTTTTGCTAAAGGATACTTGAGTCCTTAACTAGTATTGTTATGACTTAAGTTTGAACTTCAAGTTAATGCAAGTTGATTATTTCTTAGTTCTTAAACATAGTCTTATTTTTATTCAATTTAAATTGATTGTTGACTTAAATTAAACATTGGTTAAGTAATTGTTTTAAATTGATTATTGATATGCATGTTCTTGGATTAATTTATTTAGGTTAATGCATGATTATAATCTGAATAAGCTATAATTTTGTATTGAATTAAGTAAATTAAGATTGAGAAAAGTGTAACTAAGAATAGGTGAAAGTTAAATTACTTGAGAAAGGATTTAATAGACATCTAGGAGAATTAATTCATGTCTTTATGCTAAGTTTTGAGTTTATCGGAATAAGAAAATTTAAATGCTTGGAATGATAATCTTGAATAAAATTATCTGGGTTTATTAATATGAATTCTCCATAATCACTTGTATGTTTTTTTATTAAGTCATAACATTATTGGTTAAGGTGGATAGTCTTTTAGTGAAAGTTATTTTTAATATTGATTTTTACCTTATTCAATTTATTTGCTTTTGTTTTATGATTAATTATTTTAACTCTTTCAATTGTTTTATTACTGCTTTCAATTGGGATTTTTCTTCTTTCTTCTTCACACAAAATTGGTTTTAAAACTAAAATCACTCATAAAAATACAAGTTTCCCTTGTGTTCGATATTTTGTGTCTTAATTATATTTTCCTATATTACTAGCCGATCTAGTACACTTGCTAGACACCGGTCAAGTTTTTGGCGCCATTGCTGGGGAATACATTGGCGTTTGTTATTTATTTTGATTTTAAAGTGATTTTTGTGTGTTCTTCTTCTCCACTTCATCTATTTTTCTGTTTTAAAATTTTTCTCAAGTGTTAGTGGTTTATGGTGAGAGACAATACCATCCTACCCATAGACCCTGAAATTGAGAAGACATTTCATAGGATTAAAAGGCTAAGAGGCAACATGAATGACCAAGAAATAGAACAACCTATGAATGATCCACCACCACCTAGGATCGAAGAGCAAGACATACCCCAACAAGCTCCTAGGAATGGGTATAGACCTAGGACAATTAGGGATTATGCTATCCTTAGGTGGAATGAAGAACATAGAACCATTAGGATTCCTCACCACCAACCTTTTGAGATTAAACCTGCTACCATCATGATGGTACAAAGAAACTAATTTTCGGGTTCGGACATAGAGGATCCTGCACAATATTTAGATATGTTCTTAGAAGTTAATGATACTGTGCAAATTCCTAATGTATCGACTGATGCAATTAGGTTGAAACTCTTTCCATTCACCCTCATAGGAAAAGCTAGGAATTGGCTACAAATGCTACCAAATCAATCCATCCATTCTTGGTAACAAATGCAAGAAAAATTCTTTTGCAAATTCTTTCCACCTACTAAGACTGCCCTCATTAGAAAACAAATTAGTGATTTCCAATAATTTTATGAGGAGCCATTCCATGAAGCATGGAAAAAATTTAGGAGACTTTTGAAAAGTTGTCCTCATCACGAGTTTTCTGTTTATCAACTAATGGACATTTTCTATGCAGGTGCCAATCCATCAACAAAATATTTGTTGGATGCAGCCTCAAACGGTAGTTTTATGAACCAAATACCTGAAGATACATTTTTGATTCTTGATGAGATAGCTACCAATGATGCTCAATGGGCAACCTCTTGAGCAGCTCAAAAGAAATAGGGAGTTCATAATATTGATGAAGTAGCTATGTTAAAAGCTCAATTGAAATTAATGGAAAAAACATTTAAAAGAAATAAATGCGCTTAAAGCTAAGAATATTTCTATGTTATCTAATGAATTTGATGCTTATACATGAATTTTAGGATCTCCGGGATTGAAGACTAATGAAGGAATGGTAGAAAAAGTAAATGCCTTGAATCCATATAGTAACACCTACAATCCGAGATGGAGGAACCATCCAAATTTTTCATGGAGGGAAGGTAATCAAGGTTCTTCTTCTAACCATAATCTTAGACCTCAGTTTAACTATAATCAACTTCCCAATAACCATCCTCCATACCAAAATCAAGCTCCACCACAATATCCAACCCAATACCCATCACAATCATACCATCAACCACCCGATTTTCAGAAATCTCAACCTCCCCCTCCTCAAGAAAAGAAATCCAATATACAAGAGATAATTGCAAACTTTATAGCCTCTCAAAACTTAATTTTGGCTAGTTAAAATGCTAGATGGAAATCATAAGACATTTAAATAAGGAACCAAGAGGCATTCATTAGGAATTTAGAGAACCAAATGGGACAACTTGCTAGTTCATTGTCAAACCAGACTCAAGGGACATTTCTATCTAATGTGAACCAAAACCCAAAAGAGGAAGCTAAGGCAATCACCTTGAGGAGTGGGAAGGAGTTAGAAAAGACTGAAATTGGTAAGAATTCTTCCCCAAGGGTGGAACCGACAACGGAGGTAAGTATTTCTAACTCTAAAAATATTGAGAGAACATCTCCTATGGTCGAGAAGGGTAAAGGTAAAGAAAAACTTATTTCTAAAGTACTCAATGGGTCTCAATTATCATTTTCTGTTCTAGCTAGAAAAGAAAGGCAAAATGAACAATTAAGTAGATTTTTAGACATGTTTAAGAAGCTACATATAAATTTACCATTCGCTGAAGCTTTATTATACATGCCTAAATATGCTAAATTTATGAAGGAATTGTACACTAATAAGAAAAAGCTAGAAGGCATAGGAACGGTTCAATTATCTGGAAATTGTAGTGCTATATTGACCAACAAAATTCCTAAAAAATTATAAGATCCTAGTAGTTTTACATTATCTTGTGAATTAGGAGGTAATTTTGTTGGGCATGCTTTATGTGATTTGGGTGCTAGTATTAACTTGATGCTTTATTCGATTTGTAAGAAATTAAACTTAGGTGATCTAAAGGAAATCCAAATGATACTTCAATTGGCGGATAGATAGGTGAATAGACCAAAGTGAATTATTGAGGACCTATTGGTGAAAGTCGAAAATTTTATCTTTTCGATTGATTTTGTGGTTATGAATATGGAGGAAGATAGGAAGGTGCCATTAATAGTGGGTAGGCCATTCTTGAACACGGCAAGAGATTTAATTGATGTTCATGGACAAACGGTTACTTTGAGGTTCAACGAGGAAGAAATGGTTTTTAATGTGAATAAAATTTTAAAACACCCCTTGTATGATTTTGAAGAGTCCATTTACTTTATTGATGAAGTTCAAGAATGTGCCAACACAAAACAAGAGGAAATCATTCTAAATGATGAGCTTCAAAGTTGTTTAATGCATTCCAAGGAAATGGAAGAGTTGGAAGCAATGGAGAAAAAAGTTGGCACAAAATTTAGAGAAAGAGCACAATGAAAATGATGAAACGGAGGATGAACCGTCCCCTTCTAAGGGAGATTCTGAACTTAAAACACTTCCATCTCATTTGAAATATGTATTTTTAAAGGATAATGTTGAGCCAGTAATTATTTCATCTTTATTGATAGGTTTGGAAGAGGAAATGCTCATTGAAGTTTTCAAGAAGCACAAAGGAGCAATTGGTTAGGCAACATCCGACTTAAAAAGGATTAGCTCCAGCTATTGTACACATCGTATACCCATGGAGGATAATTTTAAGTTGATGGTGCAACCTCAATGAAGGCTCAACCCAACTATGCAAAAAGTAGTGAAAAAGAAAGTATTAAAATTACTTAATGCATGTATAATCTATCATATTTCTGATAGTAATTGGGTAAGTCCTATTCAATGTGTTCCTAAAAAGGGAGGAATGACCGTAGTAATCAATGAAAATAATGAGTTAATTCCTACACGCACAGTAACGGGATGGAGAGTATGCATTGACTATAGGAGGCTAAACAATGCCACTAGGAAAACCCATTTCCCACTACCCTTTATCGACCAAATGTTAGAAAGATTGGCATGAAATAGATTTTATTATTTCTTAGATGGATATTCGGGATATATGCAAATACCTATAACCCCGAAATACCAAGAAAAGACCACATTTATATGCCCATATGGAATATTTTCATATAGGAGAATGCCTTTTGGACTTTGTAATGCACCTGCCACATTTCAACGATGCATGATGGCCATATTTCATGATTTTTTTGAAAAATTTATGGAAGTTTTCGTGGATTATTTCACTATTTATGATCATGATTTTGAATCTTGTTTGAATAATCTTGCATTGGTCTTAAAAAGGTGTCAAGAGACCAACCTTGTTCTAAATTGGGAAAAATGTCATTTCATGATTAGAGAAGGAATTGTCTTAGGGCATAAAATGTCTGAAAAAGGCATTGAGGTAGATAAAGCTAAAGTAGATGTGATAGAGAAATTACCTCCACCAACTAGTGTTAAAGGCATTAAGAGTTTTCTTGATCATGTCGGGTTTTATCGTCAGTTTATTAAGGACTTTTCTAAAATTGCTAAACCACTTTCTAATTTATTGCTTAAAGATGCTGCATTTAAATTTGATACTGAGTGTTTGCAGGTTTTTAATCTATTAAAGCAAAAGTTAGTAAGTGCACTCGTCATTGCATCACCCTATTGGAGCTTACCGTTTGAAATTATGTGTGATGCAAGTAATTATGCAGTCGGAGCAGTCTTAGAATAGTAGAAGGAGAAGATTTTCTATACCATCTACTATGCAAGCCATACACTCACTGGAGCCCAAGTTAATTACATCACTACGGAAAAAGAACTATTGGCAATAGTCTTTTCATTTGAAAAATTCATATCTTATCTCTTAGGGTCCAAAATTACTGTATGATCGGATCATACAACATTGAGACACCTTTTTGCAAAAAAGGATTCCAAACCGAGGCTTATCCGATGGGTTTTATTACTCTAAGAATTTGATGTTGAGATTAAGGATAAGAAAGGAGCTGAGAATTTTGTAGCTGACCATCTATCTAGATTAGATCATGCTAGCATAGAAAAGGAAGAAATTTCTGACTTGTTTTTCGATGAACATATTTGTGCTTGTTACACTTATGAAACTTCAGTTCATTGGTACGCTAATATAGCTAATTTTCTTGCAGGTGGCTATCTTCCTAAGGATTTTTCTTAGCAACAAAAGAAAAAGCTTAAAGCGGATGCCAAGCACTACTTTTGGGACAATCCGTATCTCATCAAAATTTGTTCGGATCAAGTGCTAAGACGGTGTGTACCGGGATCGAAACAAAAAGACATCATGCAATAATACCATGGAGGTGAAGTTGGAGGCCATCATGGACCTAATCGAACTGCACAAAAAGTCCTCCAATCAGGTTTTTTCTGGCCAACTTTATTTCAGGATGTCAAAGGTTTCATTGAAATTTGTGATAGATGTCAACGGGTTGGAAATATTTCAAAAAGGGATGAAATGCCTATGAATAATGTGTTTGAAGTTGAAATTTTTGATATTTGGGGAATAGATTTTATGGGACCATTTTCTAATTCTTTTGGTTTTGAATATATTTTAGTAGCTGTCAATTATGTTAGTAAATGGGTTGAAGTCATAGCTATTAGAACTTATGATGCCCGCATAGTGCTTGAATTTATTAGAAAGAACATTTTTACTAGGTTTGGAGCACCAAGAGCTATAATAAGAGATAGAGTCAAATATTTTGTCAACCATCAATTCAAAACTTTGCTTAGGAAATTTGGAGTCAAGCACAAGATTACCACCCCATACCATCCTCAAGCAAATGGGCAAGTAGAGGTGTCTAATAGGGAGATGAAATTAATTCTGGAAAAAATAGTTAATAATTCTAGGAAGGATTGGTCTCAGAAATTAGATGAAGCTCTATGGGCTTACCGAACTGCATTTAAGACCCCTATAGGCATGTTTCCTTATAGAATATTCTTTGAAAAAACATGTCATCTCCCAGTAGAATTAGAGCATAAAGCTTATTGGGCTACCAAATTTCTTAACTTTGATTTGAGAAATACAGGAGAAAAGAGGAAAATGCAGCTCAATGAACTTGATGAAATTCGACAATGGTCATATGACAATGCAGCACTTTACAAAGGAAAGACCAAATGTTGGCATGATAAGTATTTGAGGGTAAAATATTTTGTTCCAGGTATACTAGTACTTCTATATAATAGTCGACTTTATTTGTTTCCAAGAAAGTTGAAATCGAAGTGGCTCGAACCATACCAAGTGATGTCAAGCAATGACTTTGGAGTAATGATGATAAAAAGTTTAAGAGATGGTCGTGAATTGACAGTAAACGGTCATCGGCTCAAACCATATCAACTAGGACAATAAGAAGTTGCTGAGGCAACCATGGTTCTTCATGATACCTAATAAATGGTTTGGATAGTCTAGCTGGAGACTCTAAAAACTCAAAACTTCAAATTTTTCTCCCATTTACTCTTACAGTTTATTATTGTGTGATTTTGTTTCCGTCGTTTTAGTTTGTGTGTTTTTGTATGTTTGTCTGTTTCGGTTCAGAAATAGGGAGGTAAAAAGCTTTTCCTTCAGCAACAAGGTCTAAATGAATGGTATTTTGACTGTGTTTAAATGTTTAAAAAGTAAACATTAAATTTTGGGAAGATATAATTAAATGGCTAAAATCGTGGGTGGGTTATTTTCAGAAATCAAGTTTTGATTCAAAGTAAAAGTCACACATGTGACCACGTGGGAATTGCCTTTGTATCTCATGTGGCCACGCATCAGGGCACTAGATTGTAGCACAAATAAACAGCAAGCTGTTTTGCAAGGAACACTTTCACCCGTGCCCACGTGAAGATTTCTCCTTGTCTCTCACGTGGCCACGCACAAAGCTTCTGGATTGGAAGCTCTCACACATATGAATATGCTGGATTTTTGTTGATTCACAAACAAACAGCCAGCTATTTTTCAAGTATTCTTTCACCCGTGCCCACGTGATGATTTCTCCTTGCACATCACGTGGCCACGTGCAAGAGCTGCTGTAACTACAAACTTACACACACCCACGTGCAATTTTTCACTTCCTCACCCACACCCACACACACATTTCTGCTTTATATTTTTTTTCCTTACACGCAACCACGTGTGGGAATGCCCACACCCATGCGTGGCCACGCATTCCTTGGCTGCCTTCATTTAAATGATTCACGCATTTTTTTAATTTCTTCTTCTTCTTCTTCATTTTATTTCCTCTCACACGCACCCACGTCTCCCCAACCGCTAAATCACCCACGGCCACTAATTCACAACCACCGCCATTCACCACCGTTTTTCGACCACCATTCTCTCTCTACTTGTTCTTCCCTCTTTTCTTTCTATTTTCTCTTCTTTTTCCATATATTTTTCCATTTTTCTAGGGTTTTAACACTCACACACACCATCTACATTTTGTGCTCCAAATTGGTTCGGTTCTCATTCTCAAGTAAGTATCCACCCTCTTTGCTCCTTAATTTATGTTTTAAAGTCATCCATTGCTACGATTTGTTGCCATTATTGCCTATGCAAGTGTAGTTTTGAGGCTATTTTGCATATAAAATCTTGATTATGGTTCAAATATGCATGTTATAGATGCTAGATATTCAGTTGGGTAGCAAATGCTGTGCAGTATGGCTTTCAATTTGATGCTCAAACTTGTGCATATAACCTGTTTGATGAAATGTACCAAGGAGTTTTTCTTTAATTTCATTTAAATTTAACTCTTTGGTTGGCATCTCTATGAGTTTTATTGATGCATTATGAACTCTTCCACCTATTGCATGATTGGTTCATGACCTTATTAATGCATTTAGGCATTATTTTAACCTACCCATTTAGGCATATACGCATCCCATCGTATGTCTAGCCTACCTATTTAAGTCAATATTTCTTGAATATTCTTGCTGGAAATCTATAGGATCATGAGGTACAACCATTACTTCAACATATTGGATGGACACAGCTTATTGAAAAGAAACCTCAGGTATATCCGAATATGGCACGGGACTTCCTATATTCCTTTGATTGTTACTTTTGGAAAGATGCTAACGAAGGAACAGTAGGTTTTAAGTTTGGCAAGAAAGGCTACTCATTGACTTTTAGGCAATTTTCTGAAATTTTGGGATTTATGCCAAATGCCCCAACTGAATTAGAGGATGCATCTCCTGTGGACAATTGGGAAAGAATCAAAGATCTTGAGCAAGATGAGCCGTGGGCAGGAGGACAATGTAAGGTACATGCTTTAAGAAATCATGCTTTAAGGATCATTCATCGATTTTTGACAAAAAGCATGTATAACAATTTGAAAAATGCAAGCACTATCAGTGTTTCTCAAGCTATGGTCCTCCGATGCATGGTAGATGGAATAGTGATCAATGGAGCAGCAATTATAGCTAATTGGATTAAGGAATTACAGAAAATACTAGGAAATATTGATAACATTTCCATTGGGTAGATAGCTACAGTTTTGGCTATTATAGTAGAACATCCTGTTTATGGAGAACCACTTTCAAGTGATCTACCTTGTATCGACAATAAGATGCTAAAGAGGATGAAAATTCTGATTCCTAAGCCTCATGGTCATTGGGCAACTCGAGAGGAATACTTAAGAGAAAACCATATTAGGATTGAGGAACAAGAAGAGGAGCCGAATGAAGAAGCTGCACCAGCTAAAAATCCACCTGTCAATGAACCAGCAACTCTGGAATGGGAATCTCATTTTAACTAGCTGAGTCAATGGTTGGATTGGCAACAAATACGTTTGGATACTTTGCAAGATTCTGTTTTGAGCCTTACGAACATTGTGGAGATATTTGTGCAGCAATATTGGGAGCACAACCCACCGCCGCCTCTACCTCCATCAGCATAGTTTGTCTTCATTTACTGTGGACAACAAAATTTTGAGGAGGGGGTAGATTCCTTTCAGGGAGATTGTCTTCTACCTTTCCTTATCCTTTTCATGAATCGATTTTTGTTATTTTCTATTTTGTGTTTTGTTTTCTATTATTTTGTTTTGTTTGTTTCTTAAGTTTGTAAAATAGACTAAAAACGTATGTAGTTCACTTTTTCAATTAGTTTGCATGAGAACTTAGTTTGATCCGGTTGCCTTCAAAACTTTGAACAAAATTAAACTTGGACATAGGAATATGCATGTTTATAGCCTTTGCTTAGTAAGAGAACAAATATGTTGTTTGATAAATCTTTAGATAGTTTAATCTTCAGTTTGATAAATACTTGTTAATTTCCAAATCCTTGAAAGCACTTAGACCAGTTTTTAACTTAGAAAAACCAATGCAATGAAGTAGTGAAGTAAGAAAATTTAGAGCACTAGAACCTTCCTCATCACCCTTCAAAGCATATGAACAACTTAAGCAACTTAAAATATGATCTAGGCAAAAGTTTTTCTTGATAAACTTTCTTAAAGACTTTCGGCCTACCTTGGTGAAATTATATCCTTTGAAAGCCAATTTGAGCCTAAAAAGGGTATGCTTAATGCGTACTATTAATATTTTCTTGTTACACTCAATATTTTACCATTTAACTTAAAAAGCCTTTATCTCACCATATGGAATTGGCCATTTTAGGATTAAATGAATTTATGAGGAGATTAAAGTTCTATTGGGTTTAGTGAGAAAATCTTAGCAAAAGTCATTGATGAAGTTAAGTGAGAAATTTACCTTGTATATACCTTGAGATTATTCAATTATTTTGTGAATGCAAGTTAAAAAAACCGTTTGAAAGATTAAGAAAAAGAAAAAGCTAGCAAATATGAAAAAATCTAACTGTGGGGTAATACAAGGAAGAAAATTGTTGGTGACTTATTGAAAAAGGCATGATTTCTCTTAAAAGAAAGTTTTGTAAGTGAGGCAAGTATGAGAAAAATATGCATTGTTCAAGCTAATGGGATTAGTAATCTATTTTGTCTTAGAGTGGCTATTCATTTTGATTATTTTTTTATCCATTCTTTGATAACCATATCCTTAGCCCCATTACAACCTTTGAAAGACTTATGTGATTTTGAGTTTGTTTTGAGCTGTTTAGCGGAGATGACCTTCGGGTTTTGGTGCTAAAGGAGAGGTCTATTGTGTTTCTAGAGTTTCGAGCGTGAAACCGATTGTATGCTTATGCATTCATATATTTTATACTTCACTATCTAGTTGTGTTGATGTTTTTTAAATTGCTTAAAGATGATTTGGTCTTGCACACACTCAAGGAAATTAACTTGTATTATCTTGTTTGAAGTTGTTCTATTTAGATATTATTTTAAGTGCCTTTGTTAAAATGCTAAGCTTGGTTTTAAAATATGTAGCTCTTTGTACAAGTTTGATCGCTTTGAGGGTGGGATTGTTCTAATTTGCTTGAGGGCAACAAGGTTTAAGAGTGGGGTATTTGATAAGTGTGAATTATGTATAGTTTTTAGCATGTTTTAAGTATTGTTATTTAGTTAAGTTAGTGAAATTTTGGTTAAATTAGAGTTAAATTGTTAGTTTGTATGTTTTTGAAGTTAATCCAAAGTTTTGGGTGTTTTTCAGGTTTAATTTACTGAGAAAAGGGTTTAATTGCAAAAAGACAAAAGATTAGGGCCAGAACTGTAAAAAATGAGAAATTAATGTGAAAAAGCACGCATGGAGTCCAGAAGGTCTTCACGTGACCATGTGATTAATATGAAGAAAGGAACCCGTGGCCACGTGAAGGTGAGTAGTGAATGTGACATGGCCACGTGAAAATAATGAAGAATAAACCCATGGCCACGTGAAAAGAAAGAAACAAGAATCAAAGAGAAACCATGCCCACGTGTGAGGAACAAGAAGACTGACCTGTGGCCGTGTGTCCCTTCAAGAAGACTTACCCGTGCCCATGTGTGGATCAACACAGAAAGAGGGGTGACCACGTGCGAGCTCTCCCATTCGACGAAGGATTTTCTTCGAGCTTCCTGTTTAAGTAGAGTTTGCTTCCTATTTGATTTCTGAAGTTTGAGAAGGGTTCTACTACGTATTTTTGGCCTATAAATAAGAGTCTGAAGCATCAAAGAAGGGATCAACCTTTGAATTAAGCAAATTATCTTCTTTGTTTTTTTAAGTAGTCTTTTGTTTTTATTATTTTCTTCAAAATCTTGTTTTAATTTTAAGCATGTTTAGTGAGTAGATTTCTTTAACTTTTGCTAAAGGATACTTGAGTCCTTAACTAGTATTGTTATGACTTAAGTTTGAACTTCAAGTTAATGCAAGTTGATTATTTCTTAGTTCTTAAACATAGTCTTATTTTTATTCAATTTAAATTGATTGTTGACTTAAATTAAACATTGGTTAAGTAATTATTTTAAATTGATTATTGATATGCATGTTTTTGGGTTAATTTATTTAGGTTAATGCATGATTATAATCTGAATAAGCTATAATTTTGTATTGAATTAAGTAAATTAAGATTGAGAAAAGTGTAACTAAGAATAGGTGAAAGTTAAATTACTTGAGAAAGGATTTAATAGACATCTAGGAGAATTAATTGAGGTCTTTATGCTAAGTGTTGAGTTTATTTGAATAAGAAAATTTAAATGCTTGGAATGATAATCTTGAATAAAATTATCTGGGTTTATTAATCTGAATTCTCCATAATCACTTGTATGTTTTCTTTTGATTAAGTCATAATATTATTGGTTAAGGTAGATAATCCTTCAGTGAAAGTTGTTTTTAATATTGATTTTTACCTTATTCGATTTATTTGCTTTTGTTTTATGATTAATTATTTTAACTCTTTCAATTGTTTTATTTCAGCTTTAAATTACTGCTTTTAGTTTTAATTTTTAACCATCATATCTTTGGGATTTTTCTTCTTTCTTCTTCACACAAAATTGGTTTTAAAACTAAAATCACTCATACAAATACAAGTTTTCCTTGTGTTCGATATTTTGGGTCTTAATTATATTTTCCTATATTACTAGCCGATCTAGTACACTTGTTAGACACCTATCACTTTTGCTTTCTATCTGGGTGTTAAACCTCTAACAAGCTTAGCAATTTTATTATGTTCATCAAGTTTCTTACCAACAGCTTTAATTTCATTAGTTAACTTAACATACCTGTTAATTACCTCAGAAATGGACCCTTCTGGTTTCATTTTGAATGCTTCATAATCCACAATGAGAACATGAAGTCTTGTATCTTTCACTTGATTTGTACCTTCATAAGTAGCTTGTAGTTTGTCCCATATTTCTTTTGCTGTATCACATCCAAAAACTCTATTGAATTCATTTGTGTATAGTAAGCAGAAAATTATACTCATAGCTTTAGAATTCAGCTGTACTTTTCTCTTTTCTGCTTCTATTAATTATTTTCTTATTTTTGGAACCATAACAGTTTCTGATGCACCTTCTTCAACAGATTTCTTTTGTGGATGCTCATATCCATCTTCAATAATATCCCAGCAATCCATATCTTGAGATTGGATGAAATGCCTCATGACAACCTTCCAGAAAGGATAGTTTTTGCCACTGAATATTGGAGGACGATGGACAAAATGTCCCTCTTTGAATGGAGTGGCAATAGTAGAACTACTAGATTCAGCCATTTATAAGATCACTCAAGGTTGTTATACCTTAGGGAATAGAGAACTGCTCTAATACCAAATATAGGTCCTAAAAGACACTCAAGAGGGGAGGTGAATTGCGTGTCTCAAATTTTTTGGCTGAATTTCAAATGTAACAAAAGTGTATGCAGATGTAAATTCTAATAGATTTTCTAATAAAAAATCTAAGTGTGTAAGACAATATAGATAATAGAATTTCTAGCCTTTTTCTTAATATCAAGTCTCTTTACTTATATAGAAAATGTGTGTGGATAGTTTTCTGAAAATATTTTCGAAATGATCTTTATAGAAATTTGAGAATGCAATTTTCCAGAATGTATTACAGAAAAGTGGATGACAAGAGAATAAGCAAAAAATTAAAGCACAAACAGAATTTATCGTAGTTCAGCTTATTTGCCTACATCCACTCCCCAAGAATTATTCTTGAGATTTTCTCTCCACTCTTAACTCTTTTAAGGGTAAGAGTCAACGCTAATATACAAACCTATGTATATCTACCCACAATCTTTTTTTCAAAGTAAAAGATTAAAATACTTACTAGAATTTCTTCCTTAGGTTCTAGCCAACCTAACTCACAATCTTTCACAATAGAATTTTCTCACTAAAGATTACAGTAGAAACCATATTCAATTGAGGATGATATGTAAAGATGTAAAGATGAAAAGTGAGATTTAAAGATGTAAACTTTCTCTTAAGAGTTAGAATTCTTTTCAAAATGATATATAACATTCTAATGAGTTCTACCACTTGTATTTATAGCCAAAAACTTAGTTTTAAGTGTAAAATCTCAATTATAGCCGTTTATGACCGTTTGAAGGATAAGACAGACAATTTTGCTTTCATTAGCTGTTATTTTGTCTTATAATGTCAGACAGATTTTTGATTAGAAATGTGTTCAGATTTCTAATGTAATTTCTAATTGAGTTTCTAATTGAATTTTTAATTCAATTTCTAGCAAAACTCATTTTTGACTTAAAATCTTATTTAATAAATTTAAAACACTTTTATGCAAATTTAAACTTATAAGATGTATGCATGAATGACAAATTGATCCTCAATTTGATCTTACAATTTTAATAACTTAAAATCCTATATACTAAGATCTTCTCCTCTTGAGTTGTCTTGGATTCTTTATAACTTTCCTTATATTCATCAGAATGATGTATAGAAATACCTGCAGAAACAAGCTTAGAGTAGGATTTACAATAGAATTTATATAAGGTTTGATTATCATCAAAATCTGGATGTAGCCTTGGGCTAACAATTTTTTTTTTTCATTTCTTATTTTTATCGAAAACTAGTTGCATACTACTTGTTTAATGAAATGTTCGTGTGAAATTGGTGGGCTACTTTAATATAGTGTATATGGGCTAAACCTATAGTGTATACAAGGTATACAATATACACACAGTATACAGTGTGTACAAATACAAGATATACAATGTATACATACGAAAATACAATATATATAAGATATACAATGTATACACACAAGTGATGCAGTGTACACATATAGGAAATACAATATATTTAGGGTATACATATTATTTTGTTAATAGTACAATGAATCATTAATCATTTAGAAATTAATGCTTTTTGATTGAAAGCAACCGATGGACAACATAATAATATTAATCCAACATAAAAAAAAACTAGAATTGAAAAAAAAATTACATTATCCAAGATTCTTTTTACATAATTTTTAAGAATTACACATTATAATTGTTTAAGTAATATCAGTTGAGGAGAAAATCACCATTGATCATCCAAAGAAAACCAAGAACATCAAAATCAATATCACAAAATTAGCATATCGACGGTCTTCTTAATTTATACAACTTCAATTCTCATTTCTCGGGTTTTTTTTTTTGAAAATGGGACGAAATGTTAAAATATTTAGAAAATATGGGCTACAGTAAATATAATTTTAACTTTGGGGTGTTGGAAACTGGTAAAATAGGGTGTTGGCATCCAACATGGTGGGCCACGCGTGTTTGATTGGTAGGAGAGTTGAAAATTGATAGTGTACTATGCCGGTATTCGACATGGTGGCCCCCCGGTTGCTGAAAACCGATGGTAATTGGTGTCATTATTTGCCTTTGTGAGGCCCCTGAATTGCTGGAAACCGGCTCTTTACATTAGTGTCAAAAACCGGCAATTTAGTATGGTACTTTTTTTATTTCTTTGAACTGAATGCAGTTAATGAATGCCACTCACTGTGCGGTGGCTACATCCTTGACTTAGCCAAATCCAAATTAATTGAATCAATAATTTACACGATTACATAGATATAAACATAATAAATAAAGTTACTTTATTCTTTTTGAATTCAAAAATTTTATAGGACAATGACCATGCCATAATAGAGAGAAAGTCTAAGGCCATTTTTCAATATGTTATTTTTTATATTTTTACTGTTAAATTAACTAATAATATCATTTGAATACAATTATAGAGAAGGATCCTGACTTTAGCCCATATAATAGTAAAATTAACTTCTTTTCAAGTTTTTTTTTTTAATTTCATTTTTTCGAAGAAAGGAGGATGAAATTTAAATTGCATTCCATTGAAAAATTAATTAAAATTTCCATACAAGATTTTGCTAATTGTACATAATTGTATCTAGTGACGGTCAATAATCGCTTCATTAAAAGTAGAAAAGGTTTCAATTTTAATTTTTAAGATATGAAATTTGTATTTATAATTAAGATATATACTTTGAAAATAATGAACCTTATATATATCCACATTGACCTCATAATGCCAAATTCTTATTTTTATTTATTTGTTTTTTAAGAAAAGGGGATCGAGAGGACAAATAGGCATACTCTCATAACATTGAATTATGAATTAGCAATTGGTTAATGAAACCAGATTGAAATCTCTTGAAAGTTCATATCTAAAGAGCCGATTTCTAGCAGTTTAGGGGCCCCACGAAGCCAAATAATGGCACCAATTACTGTTGGTTTCTAGCAATCAAGGGACCTACTATGTCGAATATTGGCATAGTACATAGCTGGTTTTCAACTCTCCTGCCAGTCAAATGCACAAGGCCCACCATATCTTATACCGGCACTTTACATTGTCAGTTTTCAGCATCCTAAAATTAAAATTATATTTATTGTACCTCCTATTTCCTAAATACTTTAACAAATCGCCCATTTTCAAAAAAAAAAATACCCCTCATTTCTCTTTCTATTTCTTTCTTTTTCTCCAACTATAGTCTCTGTTTGTATTCTTGAGAAATCAATGAATTCTCTATCTTCAGTTTCTCCAATATTTCTATTTTATTATCCTTAGTAAAAATGCCTTCAACATCGAACTTGACAATTTAACAATTGAAAATCAATTAAATTCACATTTCAGGAATACAACTAACAAATCACCATGGAAAGGACCAAAAAATAAATAAATAAAAAAAACTCAACAACATTTTTACTAAAAGATATACAATGTATACATACATGGTATACAGTGCATATATATGGGTGCACAATATATACCCCAATTATATACTTTATGAATTTGACTTGAAATCACTTTAATTCATTCTTTACCCTGATCTAACACTTATTGAGGGTATACATATGGGTATAAAATGTATACTCCTGCGTATACCTCATGAATTTCACTTGAAATCATAAGCTAATAGCATTTTACCCCAAAAATTTTAATATAAAAATATGATAAAACAAAGAGTTTTATAGATGAAATAGCCTACAATTGCTTGATTCAATTGATACTAGCCAAAAGTCTTGCAATTCATGCCAAAAATAACAAAAATCGTCACCAATTTCTCTCTCAAGTATTATATCAAATACTTAGTATGCATACATTCTTATTAACTTGATTTCCCAACTCTAATCACGCAAAAACCCAACTAAGTAGGCCGAAAACTAACCTTACCAATCAACGAAGGGCCAATTCTCAGTAGTCTTCAACACACAAATAAGTCAAGTTCAACAAATACTGTACATTTAAAATTCACAAAAATAATTAAAAGAACTTATATGAAATAAATAAAGCCGAAAAAAATACCCAAAGCGATTTAATACCAAAATAAGCAAATAATCAATCAAATATAAAAAGAAAAAATATCTCGCAGAAATTTCTGGTGAATTTGATGCCTTCAATAACCAGTAAGATAAAGAGAGAAAACACCATTTGAGACCAAAATCCGAAAAAAAAATGATAAAATTTTAAATCAATGTCGAGTAAAGAGAAAGAAAGAGGAAGTGACACAGAAATGGAAGGAGAGCACGACATATTTGAAATTATAATTTATTATCAATAATAAAAAGGGTAGTTTTAAAATAAACATATTTATATAAATGAACTGGAGTATTTTTTTTAAAGTTAAAAATGCAATTATGAAACTGAAAAAAAAAAAAACCAAAGAGTAATTTAAAAAAAAAAAAATTGAAAAGGTGGCATATTATGGAATTTCCACTAATAAAATACAAGTCCAATCTCCAAGTACGTAGTTGTATGCCCGGATCTAGTTTAGAGTAATTACTGTGTGAGGACCTCTTTGATCCTGCACAAAGAATATAGAGCAACCAGTCGTCTGTTGACCACCGGTGAACGGTGTCGTAGGCATCTGGTCTCTGATTCTTCTTCTGCCATTTATGGTCTTGATGAGGAACATGACCTCCATGTTACTCGTGATTGCGTTCTGGCAGTGCTGTTTGGAAAAAAAAAAAAAATACTTGAGAGCAAGGGATTCGCCTCATTTTTTTGCAGCATATATCTCCTTCAAGAATGATCGAAAAATAATCTAACGGGTAATTAGCTTCTCTGATTTGAGATCGTATTATGCGTCAGTTTTGTTAGTTCTGATTCTTATAAACATATAATTCATTGTTTCATTATCTGATTCTTATAAATATATAATTCATTGTTTCATTGTATTCAAATTCATTTATTATTATAAAAATCGTTAATAAGTAAATTTAAAATTGCAACTGGTCGTATTTCCACAATTCTGGGAACTAATCGTCCCTACAAATGGCATAAACTAATGGTTTCAAATGTAAATGATCTTGATAGGCATCAAGTAACAGACATGTAGCTAAAATAATCATTCATGCCATTCCATTTTACGTATCCATGCCGAAAGATAAAATTTATTACAAAATAAATGGTCTCTTAAAAAAACAAAATAATTTATTACAATTTCTTCCGAATATAATGCATACTTAAATAAAAATAAAAATAACTAATGATTCTTGTGAAACCCTCTAAAAAGAGGTTCACTTTTAATATGAAATGAAGTTATATAATGGATCTCCGGTCAGTATCCTTGAAATCCTGCTAAAATTGATTTCAGGATTTATAAAATAAAAAATATGATTATTGAAAATTTTCAATATCCCACATCATTCACAATCACTTGAATCAAGTTCTTGAAAAATTGATCACTTGAGTAAACAAAATAGCATTACGTTAAGACTAAATGTCAAAAAATTTTAAAATCCAAGGTCTGGAACTATGCTAGAAAAGAAAATAGAATCCAAATGCTTTGATATTAAATATAATCCAAATGCTTTACTCGTCCCAGCCAGTGGCAGCAGGTGCAGGTGCAGGTGCAGGTGCAGGTGCAGATGCAGATGCAGGAGGAGCTGTAAATTGCGGTGGTGGAGCTGCAGCATCCCATTCTGCAGTGAAACCACCTGAAGCTAAAGCCAATTACAGACAGATCAGAAAAATGAATAAAGAAATGGCATTACAAAAAAGGGAAAAACCAAAAAAAAAAGGAATAAATTTTGGCAGACAATAAAAAAAACATAATTCTAATTGAGTTACAGGAAATTGAATAACTTGATAACGCTTACCTTGTTCTGGGTACAAGGTGGCAGCTGGAACAGCAGCAATAGGTGGTTGAGCTGCGTCAGCAGTCCACTGACTATCGGCAATTTGGTTACCCCACTCACCAGTAGAAAGCCCAAAATCAGCAGAAGGAAGTGCATAATCTGCAACTGGTACTGCTTCCTCTTCTTCTTGTGGCTTGGTTTCTTCAGGCTCCCTGTAGAAAAACAAGTCAACCTGCACAGAAATTCAAACAATAGCGCGTAATTTAATTGCAGAAACAAATACTGATGGCCATGTTGAGCCAAATATTGGAACTTATGGGGGCGAAGGCATCAACAATTTCATCTATTTGAGCATTATTATGGAATGTATATACTCAAGTCCAATTTCAAGTGTAAAATTAATCCAATAACATGCACTTACCATAACATCCCAATGGTGACCCTGTGGAATAGTGCCACGCATCTGCAGAACCATTCTTGCCAACAGCCAAAAGAGGCATCCAATACTGTGCTTCCCTTTGTTATTAGCAGGAATGCCAATATCCACATAACGCATAGGAGAGTCAGTGTCACAGAAAGCAATGGTTGGGATATTTCCAAGAGCTGATTCCTTGATAGGCTGCAAGATGCAATATAAAACAAAAATTAAACCACTTAGTAAAAATTACTGGAAACCTACAGACTCAAGGTCATCAATAAAGTAATATCACCTGGTGATCAGTCCTTGGATCAGTGAGGATCAAGAGACGAGGTTCATTGAAAGACGTCTGGAGCTGGTTAGTGAATGTACCCGGAGTGTGCCTTCCAGCAATAGCATGTGCACCAGTGTACTGGGCAAACTTCAGGACAGCTCTTTGACCATAAGGCCTTGCAGACTGGACAATGATGTCCTTAGGGTTCTCAATGGCAACTATAACTCTTGCAGCCATTTGAAGCTTTTCCCAAGTCTTCCCAAGATTGATGATATAAATACCTACAATATGAACACTGGCGATTGTGACTATCATCCATAATATATCAAGAATACAATAAACCTCAGGATTTAGAAAATCAAGACCAAAAGGAATGAGTGACAAGGATTTAAATAAACACATCTAATTGATGGACATGTAGCATAATAATAAAACAATTCATTTATAACTAGTTATCTATAGATAGATGTACAGAACCATACTGTACAAAGAAACAAACAACATTTCCCCACATGCCACTAAAAGTAACACTGACTATCTCAAACAATCAAAATTTCTTTCCAAGACAATTGGAAGAATCCAATTTGAAAATATAAATCTCTTATATTCACAAGGCTAGTACTCTGAACTCTAAATTTATGTAATTAACTACAAACAACTGTACAAAAATAAGAAAGTTGAACGACTTTTCAGGTTATATCAAATAACAAACTGAAAGCAATTACTTTCATGCACTAGTCAGAAGCCCAAAATCATTAAGTTAAGGAGCTGATTGCTGACAGCCAAAACTAAAAGCAATATTTAAGAATGCTATTAATTCTGAAAAAGCACCCAGCAAGCATAATTTAAAAGCATCAAGGACCAATCTTTTACCTTCAGAATTAAAGTAAAAAAAAGGAATTATAATATCAAGATAATCAAGCAGAAAGATGAATATTTGCAGCCAGTTAACATGCTACAGATCTCAGATCTGAGATCTCTGATCTCTGAATAAGTTCCTAATAATCCCATAATGCAATTCCAAACATCAAGATAGAAAACAATTTAGGGAATGATTAAATAGAATACCATCATTGCGGCGCTTGAAAACATAACGTTCCATCTGGAAGTCACAGTTCTTGGTGCCGAGGTGGACTTCGGCAGCCAACATCATTTGAATATCCAACTCCTTTTGGGACAAAGCCCGTGCAGGCGCTGCTGCTGTACCTGTCGCCATGGCTTCTGCTCAATAGCTTCAGGGGACGGAAGGAGGAGGAGGAGGAGATGGAAAGAGAGCGAGAAAGAGTTGCTAGGGTTTTATTTAATCCCGACACCTAGGGTTTTTCAGGCCCAGCCATATTACAAACTGGGCTTAGGCTCAGCTGACTCACAAAATAAAAAGCCTGGATTCTGCCCCCCACCACCAGTTATTTAAGGTTGGGGGTGCAAAATCCGGTTTAAACCGAAAAAGCGAACTGAATTAGACTGCACGATTTCATTAATTTTGGTTCAATTTTATGGTTTTTCAGTTTGATTTGAATTTGATAATCTAAAAAACAGCACAAATTTGATTCAATTGCACTTTCAGAATATTAAAACCGATAGGGCTTGTGTTCAGCTGCATTGCAAAATAAAAAGCTTGAATTCTACCCACCGCTGGTTATTTAAGGAGTGTCAATTGTTAGGTATTATTTCTTATTATCTTCTCTTTATTATTATTATTATTATTATTATTATTATTATTATTATTATTATTATTATTATTCTAGGATGGCAATTGGGTTGGATAAGTTTGAATCGGGTTTTTTCGGTTTCAGGTGGTCATTTTGAGATTGGGTTACTTTCTTTTTTAGGTGGTTTTAGATTGGATTTTGAGTCACAATTAATAATAAGTAAAATAAAAAATCAAACCAAACTGTAAGCAATTCAATATATTTGATTCAATTTAATCAATTTAATTTTCAAATAGAAATTTAATTAGACTAATTCGATTTTTAGTATCAAAAAACAGCTAAAACTGAATTGACTAAATTATTAGTAAAATTATATCGTTTTTTACCCTTTTATATATTTATCTATATAAAATTTCTTAACCCTATTCTGTTTTTATCTTTTATATTTATGTGCTACTTTTTTCTCTCAATTGGTAGAAGAAATAATAACTTAGATTAAATTTTGGAATGCTATTTAGAAAAAAAAAATTACTAAAGAAAGGAAAAAGACACATTTTTTTTTCCAAATTTGCGATACAATGATTTGATAAGAGAAAAACTAAAATAGTATGGCTAAACAACAACATCGACACAATTTGGTGGATGAGTTGTTAGTAGCAAAATAACTGCGACTAAGGATGGAGCAAAGAAAGATCGACACAAAGACTACACAAAAGAATAAAAATTGTGAAATATAATGTACACCATATCCACTTAATCATTATTGATAACACCCAAAATAAAATTAGCTATAAGGCCAGCCTATTAAAGATCGACGAAGAGACCTAAGGTCAGAAGTTCATAAAGCCCAACACTCAAGGGTATAAATATGAGAGGTAAACACATAACTTGGGAGGATCTCTCTCTCTCTAACTCTTAATACACTATCTCCATTAAGCTTTCTCTCCATACTTCGATAGCTAACTTAGGCATCGGAGCTCAAAAGTCCGACAAGACCGGGCTAGTTTTCTTTTTTGCAGGTCATTAAAGTCTCCTTCACCATGGCCAGCGATCTCTCATTCTACGGTAAAATTTTGTGTTTTATCATTTGGTGCTTTCGTTGAGAGTTGACGCCGGATCTGAGCTATTTAGCCTTAAATCGAAGAAAATGAATAGTCATAGACGACTTAAGTCCCAGATCTGAAAGATCTTGAGCTTGATCTCACAATAAAAGCTTAAATCTGAAAGATCTTGAGTTTCTTTTCAAAAGAAAGGCCTAGATCTAAAGATCTTGAATTTGATCTTGCAAAAAATGAGAAGAGAGAAGTGATACGGGTGTTGTGCTCCAAGAAAAATAGAGCAAGGTGACAACCAAACTCACCAGAGAGGCCCCCACCGGACAAAAGTGATGGTGAATAAACAGTGGGAAGAACAAACAAAGCTGGAAAGCGAAAATCAAAAAGCAATTTTCAGTAGGTACATGCACTCAAATTTCGTAGATGACTAACATTGATTGCAAACCCATCTCTATCTCTTGAAAGATATGAAGGATGGGTCCCACCTCTACAACAAAAAAGCATGTGATTACCTACCACACCTTTAAAGATCTGAAAAGATATATTTCGAAAGTCTTTTTGGTCCAACACCAGGTATGTATATTAAGAATTTATTTAATTGTTCTTTTAAGTTGATTGGATGGAAAAAATTCCGATCGAATGTGATATATCTCTCCGCTAAGAGCGGATCGGAAGACCATCCTAACCGAATGCTAACAAGTGTACTAGATTGGCTAGTAATACAGGGAAATATAGATTAAGACCCCAAAATATCGTATCCAAGGGAACATGGATTGCTAAGAATAATATCTATGTATGAATTAAATTAATCCGAGATTGTTTCCCAAATGTTTTTGATTTAAAAGCAAAAATTAAACAAAATAAACAATTAAACAAAACAAAAATTAAAGTTAAACTAACATGAATTAAAATCAAAACAATAATTGAAATTCTCTTGCCAAAGAAATTATATACCTTAACTTTAATTGTAATGACTTAAATTCAAAGGAACACCAGTGATTATGAAGAATTCAGATAAATAAAACCAGATAACTTTACTCAAGATTATCATTCCAAGCATTAAAATTTTCTTATTCAGAACAATTCAACACTTAGCATAAAAGTCTAAATTAATCCTCCTAGATGTCTATTAAAGCCTTTTTCAAGAGATTTAACTTTCACCTATTCTTAGTTCTTCCTCTCTTAGTATTAACCAAAAAAATTAACTCATAATTATCTCATATTTTGGATAATAATCATGCATAAATATTAAAGAGTTAACCCAAGAACATGCAAATCATTAACTATGTCAAAACTAATTTTTAGTTATTTATTCAATAAACCAACAATCAATCTCAACACAATCAAAGATTAGAATATGCTTAAAACCAAGAAATAATCAACCGATATTGAATTTAAGCTCAAGATAAAGTCATAACAATGAAAATATAAGATTTCAAGAATCCATTAGCAAAAGAAGAAAAAATTACTTCCTAAACATATTTAAAAACTAAAACAAAGTTGAAAGGAAAAATAAAAACAACGTAAAATAAACTAAACTTAATTCTAAGATTGATTCCTAATTCCCTAATTGATCCCCCTTCTTTGGTGTTAGAGTTGTCTATTTATAGGCAAAATATGTTGTAGAAGCCTTCTAAACTTTCCAAATTAGAGTAGGAGAAGAATCATTCTTGAATTGGAGTAGATCGGGAATCCTTCGCTTCATGGGAGAGTCTACACGTGGCCACGTGTCTCCCAGTGTATTTCTACACGTGGTCACGTGTCCCTCTAAGTGTTCTTCACACGTGGTCACGTGTGGTCTTTCTTTGTTCCACACGTGGTCACTTGTCTTCTTTTGGCTTTCATCAATTGTCTTTCACGTGGTCATGGGTCTCTTAGCTTCAACCTTCACGTGGCCACGTGTTTGTCTTCTGGACTTCACGATAATATCTTAACATGAATTTTCCAAATTCACAGTTTTGGCCCAAATCTTCTTGCCTTTTTATAATTAAGTTATTTTTCTTGCAAAATAACCCTGAAAAATACCAAAATTTATAATTAACTCCAAAAATATAAAATTAACCAAATAAACTCAAATCTAACCTAATTAACACAAAACTAACCTAATTAAACACCTAAAAACATACTACAAATACTATATAAATCACCATTATCACATCCATTGCCAAGAGCGGATCGGATGGAGAACGATGGGTCGGATCGAAAGACCGTCCATCGCCAATAGCGGATCGGACGGATAATATCTCTCCGTCAAGAGCGGATCGAAAGACCATCCATCACTAAGAGCGGATCGGATGGAGAATGATCGATCAGATTAGAAGACCGTCCATCGCCAAGGGCGAATCAGACGAGTTATCTCTCCGCCAAGAGTAGATCGAATCGAAAAACCATCCATCGCTAAGGGGGGATCGGACGGGTTATCTATCCGCCAAGAGCGGATCGAATCGAAAGACCGTCCATCGTTAAGGGTAGATCAAACGGGTTATCTCTCCGCCAAGAGCGGATCGAAAGACCATCCATCGCCAAGAGCGGATCGGATGGAGAACGATCGATCGAATCGGAAGACCATCCATCGCCAAGGGCGGATCAAACGGGTTATCTCTCCGCCAAGAACAGATTGAATTTATTAATCTTGGCCTTGTCTACATATGACGGAATGCGTACCCCGGAAGAACTTGCTACATCAGGATATTTGGTCCTTCGAGGTGCCACTACAAAAAAAACACAATGTAAGTATCAACTTATAACCCAAAATAGACTAAGGTGTAAGCACATGAAACATGCATTGAATGAATTGAAACACTCTTGGGTGCAATGAGAAATGTGGATAGCATATGTGAAGATCAAAATGATAGGCATAAAAGACATTCAAAGGTTGAGCACAAAGACTTTGTTAAAATAATGCCTATCATGCATGAATAACCCTATGAACCAATCTTTGAAGAGGTGAATTAAGTCATAATACATCCCTGCAAATCATAAACATGCTCCAAGAGTGAAAGTTAAATGTTTCTAAAGAAAAACTCATTGAAGCATTTTATCAAGCATGTTATGAGCACAAATTTGAGCATTAATTTAAAGAGCATAACAAAGATTGTTTACTACCCAATTGCATATCAAGCATCTATAATATGCATATAATACTCATAATCATCCAAAGAAGAAAAAAGAATTAACATGCAACCAAAATATTAAGTGCAAAGTAACCTAAAAACCAAACATTCATGAACAAAAATAGCACAAAACACAACAATGGATGATAAGCAAACAATAATTAAGGAGTAATGAGAGTAAATACTTACTTGGAAGTGAGAATCACACCAAAATTGTAGCACAAAGTTGAGGTGGTGTGTGTGAGTTGTGAAAAACCTAAAACAATGAAGAAAATGTGGAGAAGGAAGAGATGATGGGTAGGAGAGATAGAAAAAATAAAGAGAAAGCAAATGGAGATGGTGATGATCAGTGGTGAGTGAAAATTTCGTGGTCACGGGTTAATTTCATGGTGGTGAGGCATGAGCACGAGAGAGAGCAAATTAAAATGAAGAAGAAGCAAATAAAATGGCGTGAAAATGTGTATATAGGCAGGGATAAGAGGCGTGGCCACGTGAGGTTCATGGGAAGAACCACACGTGGTCACGTGAATTAAAAATGAAAGGCCAGAATCTTAAGCCGTGGCCACGTGATTTTTCCTTTGTAAAACACGTGGTCACGTGTAATATAGGGAACTTGGGTAGGGTATTAACCCGTGGCCACGTGATGGCAAAGGGAAAGCCACACGTGGTCACGTGTTCATGTATTTTTCTACCTCTATTCTTTGAAAAATACACGTACAATTAAACTTCCTTAAATGCAAATTTTCCATTTTGAAAACACCAAATCTTTTCTAGAAAAAACATCTTCATTTTAAAACCTTGTTAATGTACTTCTTCCATGAATCAAAACACACAAACACACAAACATGCAGAAAACACAAATTTTGACTGAAAACATAAAAGAGATAGAAAGTTGGAGTTCTGAGTTTTTGGAGTCTCCAGCTAGACTCTCCAAACCGTTTTTTTAAGTATCTTGAAGAACCATGATTGCTTCAGCAACCTCTTGTTGTCCGATTTGGTATGGTTTGAGTCGATGACCATTGACTGTAAATTCACGTCCATCTTTTAAGCTTTTGATCGTCACTACACCAAGATTACTGCTTGACATCACTTGATATGGTCCAAGCCACTTCGATTTCAGCTTTCCTGGAAACAAATGAAGACGACTATTATGAAGAAGCACTAACATTCCCGGAACAAAATCTTTTACCCTTAGATGCTTGTCATGCCATCGTTTGGTCTTTTCTTTATAAAATGCAGCATTGTTATATGACCATTGTCGAATTTTATCGAGTTCATTGAGCTGCAATTTCCTCCTTTCTCCTGCATTTCTCAAATCAAAGTTAAGAAATTTTATAGCCCAATATGCTTTATGTTCTAATTCGACTGGAAGGTGACATGCTTTTCCAAAAACAATTCTAAAGGGAGACATACCTATAGGAGTTTTAAATGCAATTCGATAAGCCCATAAAGCCTCATCTAACCAAAGAGACCAATCTTTTATAGAGTTTTTTACTGTTTTCTCTAAAATTGACTTCAACTCCCTATTAGATACTTCTACTTGTCCATTGGCTTGAGGGTGGTATGGGGTTGTGATTTTGTGCTTAACACCAAATTTCTTAAGTAAGGTCTTAAATTGATGGTTGACAAAATATATGCCTCCATCACTTATAATAGCTCTAGGTGCTCCGAATCTAGTGAAAATATTCTTCCTCATGAATTCCAGTACAATTTTTGCATCACATGTCCTAGTAGCTATTGCCTCTACCCATTTACTCACATAATCCACAGCTACCAAAATATACTCAAACCCAAATGAATTTGGAAAAGGTCCCATAAAATTAATGCCCCAAACATCAAAGATTTCCACTTCTAGCACATTGTTCATAGGCATCTCATTTTTTTTGGATATATTTCCTACTCGTTGGCATCTATCACAAGTAGCTATAAAAGATCTTACATCCTTAAATAAAGTAGGCCAGAAAAAATCTGATTGGAGTATCTTTTGAATTGTCCTATTTGGTCCGTGATGACCTCCAACTTCACCTCCATGACATTGGTTCATGATAGCTTCTTGCTCCGATTTCGGTACACATCTTCTTAGTATTTGATCCAGACATATCTTGATAAGGTATGGATCGTCCCAAAGGTAATGCTTGGCATCCACTATGAGCTTTTTCTTTTGTTGCCAAGTAAATTCCTTAGGAAGATAGCCTCTTGTAAGAAAATTAGCTATATTAGCATACCATGGAACTGAATTTTCATCAGTATAACAAGCACAAATATGTTCATCAGGAAATAAGTCAGAAATTTCTCCCTTTTCGATACTAGCATGATCCAATCTAGATAGATTGTCAGCTACAAAATTCTCTACGCCTTTCTTATCTTTGATTTCAACATCAAATTCTTGAAGTAGTAACACCAATCGGATAAGTCTTGGTTTAGAATCCTTCTTTACAAAAAGATGTCTTAATGCGGCATGGTCTGACCATACCGTAACTTTGGATCCTAAGAGGTAAGACCTGAATTTCTCAAATGAAAAGACTATTGCCAAGAGTTCCTTCTCCGTAGTGGTGTAATTTACTTGGGCTCCGGTGAGTGTATGGCTTGCGTAATAGATGGTGTAGAAAATCTTCTCCTTCCATTGTCCTAAGATTGCTCCAACTGCATAATCACTTGCATCACACATAATTTCAAATGGTAAGCTCCAATCGGGTGATGCAATGACCGGTGCACTAACTAATTTTTGCTTCAATAGGTTAAAAGCCTGCAAACACTCAACATTAAAATTAAATGCAGCATCTTTAAGCAATAAATTAGAAAGTGGTTTGGTAATTTTAGAAAAATCCTTAATAAATCGACGATAAAACCCGGCATAACCAAGGAAACTCCTAATGCCCTTTACACTAGTTGGTGGAGGTAATTTCTCTATCACATCAACTTTTGCTTTGTCAACTTCAATGCCTTTTTCAGAAATCTTATGCCCTAAAACAATGCCTTCTCTAACCATGAAATGACATTTTTTTCAATTTAGCACAAGATTTGTTTCTTGACACCTTTTCAAAACCAATGCTAGATTATGCAAACAAGATTCAAAATCATGACCATAAATAGTGAAATCATCCATGAAAACTTCCATAAATTTTTCAATAAAGTCATGAAATATGGCCATCATGCATCGTTGAAATGTGGCAGGTGCATTACAAAGACCAAAAGGCATTCTTCTATATGCAAATGTTCCATATGGACATGTGAATGTGGTCTTTTCTTGGTCTTCCGGGGCTATAGGTATTTGCATATACCTCGAATAGCCATCTAAGAAAAAATAAAATTTATTTCCTGCTAATCTTTCTAACATTTGGTCAATAAAAGGAAATGGAAAGTTGTCTTTTCTAGTGGCATTGTTTAACCTTCTATAGTCAATACATACCCTCCATCCCATTACCGTGCGTGTAGGAATTAATTCATTATTTTCATTTATCACTACAGTCATTCCCCCCTTTTTAGGCACACATTGAACAGGACTTACCCAATTACTATCGGAGATAGGATAGATAATACCTGCATTAAGTAGTTTCAATACCTCCTTTTTCACTACCTCTTGCATAGTTGGGTTGAGCCTTCGTTGAGGTTGCACCATTGGTTTAAAGTTGTCCTCTATGGGTATACGATGTGTACAATAGCTTGGGCTAATCCCTTTTAAGTCGGATGTTGCCCAACCAATTGCTCTTTTATGCTTTTTGAGTATTCCAATGAGCATTTCTTCTTCCAAATCTGTCAACAAAGATGAAATAATTACCGGATCAGCATTATCACTTAAAAATACATATTTCAAATGATATGGAAGTGTTTTAAGTTCAGAATCTCCCTTAGGAGGGGATGGTTCATCCTCCATTTCATTATCTTCACTATGCTCTTGTTCCAGAATTTTTATCAACTTTTTCTCCTTTATATCCAACTCTTCCATTTTCTTTGGATGCATTAAGCAACTTTGAAGCTCATCTTTGAGAATGATTTCCTCTTGCTTTGTGTTGTGTTGGCACATTCTTGAACCTCATCAACAAAGTAAATGAATTCTTCAAAATCATACGAGGGGTGTTTTAAAATTTTATTAACATTAAAAACCATTTCCTTCTCGTTAAATCTTAAAGTAATCGTTTGTCTATGAACATCAATTAATGCTCTTACTGTGTTCAAGAATGACCTCCCCATAATTAATGGCACTTTTCTATCTTCTTCCATGTCTATCACTACAAAATCAACCGGAAATATGAAATTTCCTACTTTTACCAATAGGTCCTCGATGATTCTTTTTGGCCTCTTCACCGATCTATCCGCCAATTGAAGCGTCATTCGGGTTTCCTTTAAATCACCTAGATTCAATTTCTTGCAAATTGAATAAGGCATCAAATTAATACTAGCACCCAAATCACATAAAGTATTTCCAACAAAATTACCTCCTAATTCACAAGGTAATGTAAAACTACCTGGATCTTCTAATTTTTTAGAAATTTTATTGGTTAATATGGCACTACAATTATTGGACAATTGAACTGTTCCTATGCCTTCTAGCTTTTTCTTATTAGAGCACAATTCTTTCATAAATTTAGCATATTTAGGCATGTGTAATAAAGCTTCAGCAAATGGTAAGTTTATATGTAGCTTCTTAAATATGTCCAAAAATCTACTCAATTGTTCATTTTGTTTCTCTTTTCTAGCTAGAACAGGAAATGGTAATTGAGATTCATCAAGAACAGTAGAAACAAGTTTGTCCTTACCTTTACCCTTCTTAACTATAGGAGATACTTTTTCAGTATTTTTTGAGTTAGAATTAATTACCTCCGTTGTCGGTTTCACCTTTTTAGAAGAATTCTTACCAAGTTCAGTCTTCTCTAACTCTTTCCCACTCCTTAAGGTGATTGTTTTGGCTTTCTCTTTTGGATTTCGGTCTACATTGGATGAAAATGTCCCTTGAGCACGGTTTGATAAAGAACTAGCAAGTTGCCCCATTTGATTTTCTAGGTTCCTAATGGATGTCTCTTGGTTTCTCATCCAAATATCTTGTGATTTCCATCTAGCATCTTGACTAGCTAAAATTAAGTTTTGGGAAGCCATGAAATTTGTAATCATTTCTTCAATATTAGATTTCTTTTCTTGAGGAGGGGGAGGTTGAGATTTTTGAAAATCGGGTGGTTGGTGGTATGATTGTGATGGGTATTGATTTAGATAATGTGGTGGAGCTTGGGTTTGATATGGAAGTTGATTATTGTGAGGTGGATTATGATTAAATTGGGGTCTAGGATTAGGGTTAGAAGAAGAACTTTGATTACCTTCCTTCCATGAAAAATTTGGATGGCTTCTCCATCCCGCATTGTAAGTGTTGCTATATGGGTTCAAGGCATTGAATTCTTCTACCATTCCTTCATTATTCTTCATTCCCAAAGGTCCTTGAATTCCTGCATAAGAATCAACTTCATTAGATAACATAGAAACATTTTTAGCTTTAAGCTCATTTATTTCTTTTAAATGCCTTTTTTTCATTAATTCTAATTGAACTTTTAGCATGGCTATTTCATCAATATTATGAACTCCCTGTTTCTTTTGAGTTGCTCTAGAGGTTGCCCATTTAGCATCATTGGTGGCCATCTCATCAAGGAGTAAAAATGCATCCTCGGGAATTTGATTCATGAAACTTCCATTTGAAGCTGCATCTAACAAAGATCTTGTTGATGGATGAGCACCTGCATAGAAAATATGCATTAATTGAAAAATAGGAACCTCATGATGTGGACAACTTTTTAAAAGTCTCCTAAATCTTTCCCATGCTTCATGGAATGGCTCCTCATAAAATTGCTGGAAGTCACTAATTGTTTCCTAATGAGGGCAGTCTTAGTAGGTGGGAAGAACTTGCAAAGAAATTTTTCTTGCATTTGTTGCCAAGAATGGATGGATTGATTTGGTAGCATTTTTAGCCAATCCCTAGCTTTTCCTATTAGGGTAAATGGAAAGAGTTTCAACCTAATTGCATCAGTCGATACATTAGGAATTTGCACAGTGTCACTAACTTCTAAGAACATATCCAAATATTGTGCAGGATCCTCTATGTCCGAACCTGAAAATTGATTTCTTTGTACCATCGTGATGGTAGCGGGTTTAATCTCAAAGGGTTGGTGGTGAGGAATCCTAATAGTTCTATGTTCTTCATTCCACCTAGGGATAGCATAATCCCTAATGGTTCTAGGTCTATACCCATTCTCGAGAGCTTGGTGGGGTATGTTTTGCTCTTCGATCCTAGGTGGTGGATCATTCATAGGTTGCTCTATTTATGGGTCATCCATGTTGCCTCTTCTATTCCTATGAAATGTCCTCTCAATTTCAGGGTCTAATGGTAGGATGGGATTATCTCTCACCATAAACCACCAGTCACCTAAAGAAGAAAGTGAGAAAATAGATGAAGAAGAGAAGAAAAACACACAAAAATAACTTTAAAATCAAAATAAATAAACAAATGCCAATGTTTCCCCAGCAACGGCGCCAAAAACTTGACCGGTGTCTAGTAAGTGTAATAGATCGGCTAGTAATATAGGAAAATAAGATTAAGACCCAAAATATTAAACCCAAGGGAAACTTGTACTTGTATGTGCTATTTCAATTTCAAAACCAATTTTGTGTGTAAAGAGAGAAGAGAAATCCCAAATTTGTGATGATTGAAGAATTAAAACTAAAAACAATAATTTAAAACCAAAATAAAACAATTGAAAGAGCTAAAATAAAGAAAAGATCTATTGAAAGCAAGTAAATTGAATGAGTTAAAAAATCAATATTAAAAACAACTTTCACTGAAGGACTATCCACCTTAATAAGTATTGCTATGACTTAAATAAAAGAAAACATACAAGTGATTATGGAGAATTCAGTTTAATAAAACCAGATAACTTTATTCAAGATTATCATTCCAAGCATCAAATTTTCTTATTCAGATAAACTTAACACTTAGCATAAAGAACTGAATTAAGTATCCTAGATGTCTATTAAAGCCTTTCTCAAGAGATTTAACTTTCACCTATTCTTAGTTACCCTTTTCTTAATCTTAACTTACTCAAATTAACACACAATTATAGCTTCTTCAGATTATAATCATGCATTAATCCAACTAAATTAACCTACGAACATGCAAACCAATAATCAATTCAAATCAATTTATTACCCAATGCTTAATCAAGTTAAAAATCAACTTAAAATTGAATAAAGACAAGACTATGTTTAAGAACTAAGAAATAACCAACTTGCATTGAATTGAAGAACAAACTCAAGTCATAATAATACAAGTTAAGGATTCAAGTATCCCTTAGCAAAAGTTAAAGAAAACTACTCGCAAACCATTCTTAAAATTAAAACAACGTTTTGAAGAAAACAGTAAAAATAAAGAACGTAAGAACAAACTAAGAAAACAAAGCTTAATACTCAGGATTCCTTCCTCTTCTGTGTTTTAGCTTCCTATTTATAGGCCAAAGAAGTCATAAATTCCTTCTCAAACTCTTAGAATTCAATAGGAAGTAATTTCTGCTCAAAATAGGAAGTTCAACAAAAATCCTTCGCGCAATGGGAATAACATCACGTGGCCACGCCCTTCACCGTGTATTTGAACCCGTGGTCACGTGTTCTCTGGGCTTTTCTTCACACGTGGCCACGTGTGGTCCTTCACTTGGAATCCACGTGGTCACGCGTTTGCCTTGTCTTCCTCCAAAAGTCCTTCACGTGGCCATGGCTTTTCATGTTCTATGTCTTCACGTGGCCATGTCCTCTAAGTATCAAACCTTCACGTGGCCACAGGTGGAATTCTTCAGTATTTTCACGTGGTCACGTGTGAAGGCTCTGGACTGAACGCCAATTTCCTCGTAACAATTCTTCATATTTGCACTTTTGGCCCTAAACTTTATCCTTTTTGCAATTTAAGCCCTTTATTAACAATTTAAACCTGAAAATCAACCAAAACATAGAATTAACTTCAAAAACATAAATATTAACAAATTAACTTGAATTTAACCTAAATAAAACAAAAACAACTAAATAACACAACTAAAAACATATCAAAAACTATATATAATTCACACTTATCAATATATATATATTAAATTTAATTTTAAATTTTAAACTATAAATATAAATATTAATTTCATGTGTTAAACATGTAAAAATAAATTTTTTATTTTGACAGAGAGCACACTTTAAAATTTGGCAATTTATCAATGTATTTTTTTCAAGCATTTAATATTTACCAATTAATTAAAATAATTTTATACACTATAAATTATTGAGCAGTCAACAATTTCAAACAACATGCTAAATAATTAATTCATAACTTAATTAATTCACAATAAATAGCATGTTAAACAATTAATTTGAATAAACTACAAATTTTGTTATTTGCTAATTTGATTAAAAAAATCATTTTCTCACCTTGAATCTTGAAACTATATAACCTTCAAAATTGTCACCCCCTACAAATTAAATACAAAAATAAAATTGCTAATAATATAATTTGTAATTCTTGCATTTAAATTGTATATCGCAATAATATTATCTTCTTTATATTGACTAAAATTTAAAATGCTACTAAAACTGCGGGATAAGAAACTTTAAAAATGAAGGGAAGCAAAGGAGTGAATGATACTGGAAGTGTTGGGCTAGAAATTTGAAAAATTGAAAACAACCATTCCTTTTATATATGAATTTAACATGCATATAATTGATTTTACTATTTTCTTCTCGTGACATTGTGTTTTCATTTCTGTGTAGGTGAAGCAGGAAAAGCAATGGTTGGGGATTAAGCACGTTTTTTAAGAAAATGGACAACTGCAGAGGGGAGGCAACCTTGTTGAATTTCGACACAGCATGCAGTCGGTTTCTAACTAGTGGTGGGGCCCAGCATGCCAAATTTTGGCTCTTTTTTGTGCTAGATTCCATTCCACATATCTCTATATCCAAACATATCAATTCATATATGTTTCATGTCTAACTTAATATTCCCTTGCGACATTATGCAATTCTGATAACCATATCTTTACTACAATCCTTATTATTTATACATATATACATGCCAAAATACTAATTCTAAACTAAACACTCCTTTCTCAAAATTGCTCTTTCGTGTACTAGTGCTCCGGGCTCTTTTTAGTACCTGCACACAATAAACTCTACGTACTAAGCATTAAATATGTCCAGTGGTGACTAACAATCATAATATTTTCCTTTAACGTAGTTATTCTAATTATATAACAATCAGCTTAACAAAATTTTAAATATAATTACAATTTTGCAATTATTGTTCATTTACATTTTAAAAACATTTTTATTCTATCATTAGCAATCATTTTCAACTAATACCAAAACTTTAAGTAATTCTTCAATTTAGTCCTTATTTACTTAACTTATTACAAATTTGCCCTTTTTACCTAATATTTACAAAATTGTCATTATTCTCATTTATTTTTATTTTTAACCTATAACTTTACATACAAATTACCAATTACTCCCTATTTTAACGTTTTCATACAAAATTACACTTTTAGTCCTTATGTCATAATAAACTTCAATTTTACACTGTTGGGACACCAAATTACCATTTTACCCTTTATGGTATTTTCTTAATTATTTTTATTCATTAAATACAAGTTTTCATAAAATTATCGTTTTGCCCCTATACTTTTTATTTCAATTCAATTAGGCCTTTTTTCACATTAAACTTTATTTTTGCCTTTCTTTCCACACTTTTAACTCATTCTTAATATAATGCCCTTAGTACAATCTCGATAGAAACTCTCAGACCGGATATACGAGAAGTGAACATCACAGAGCCACAAACAAACTGAGAAATGACCTCGAAGGACCATTTTTCATAGAACAGATACCGGATCAGACAGATACAGATACTATGGGGATCAAAGATCTGACCATAGCAAAACAAGTCGCCATGACTTGCACCGCAATACAGATATCCTTATGGCCAGCCAATTATATCCTGAGTTAGATTTTATTGCTAGACTATTTTTAAGGGTGCAATTTCATTAAATTATAAATCATTATCCAAAATTTTCACGCTTTTCATTACTTTTTCATTTAATTCATTTGTCAGTCAAACTTTTCAGTCTTTTACACAATTTGTGAATTATTTCACCATAATTCACCATTTTCTCATCAAATTATAAATTAACTCACAATAATTCAATATTTTCACCTTATACATAACCAAAATTTCATCTTAAAATATTCAAATAATTTCTATAAATTCTATAAAAATTCATGGGCACATATTTTACTCATTTCACACATTATTTCCCAAAAATTCATTATTTTATCAAGTTACATAATCCATTAATTATTCCAAAAATATTCAAATAATTCTCATAAATTCTATAAAAATTTATGGACATGTTATTTCATCTCTATCACCATTTTAAGGCTTAATTTCATTAAAATACATGATTTAAACATTATTTCTCTTTAGGATGCAATTCGATCAAGCTAGGAAGTCCACCTTACACTTACTTTTAAATTCATTTAAGCTTCCTAATAAGCTTATTTAAGGTCTAATTCCATTATTCTATCATCAATTTCAATTATACACATTTCTATTAAATTTTTTCTAAGTTACATAAAGGAAAAATCATTCAAACCAAAGTAAAATATTATGATTTATTAGCTACTAACCTCTTTTTCTTGTTTTAGCTTGCCTAGGCTCCCTTTTCTTTCCCTTTTGCCTTGAGAGCTTAAACTTTCCCTTGAAAAACCTACCATAGCTGATTCTTTGAGCATAAGAAACCCTAATTTTTTGATCTCTAATGCTTAAAATAACAACATAATTGAACTTTAGGTACCTTAAATTAGTAAAAAATACCTTAAAACCAAATTAAAACTATAAATTTCTCTTACCTCTCTTAGATACCTAAGGCTTTACTCTTTAGATTCTCTTGTTTCCTTTGCTCAAATTAAAGGATGGAGGGCTTATATCAATAGGCTTGGATTTGGGTGTGGATTACAAATGGGATGAAAGAAAAATTGAGAGAAAAGAGCTATGTGGGTTTCGGCCAAAAGGTAGGAGGAAGAAGGGCTAAAAAATCTGAAATTTTATCGGTGTCTCTCACTTGAATACCCGCTCACAAGGGCTAAGCCTTGGGCCAAAAGAAATGGGCTTAACCCAATTAACGAAAGCCCATAATTTACCCACTAAATGACCTTAATTAATTTCTCTTACTTCACAACTCCAAATAACTTCAATTTTGATTTCATAACTCTTATCACACCAAAAACAGGTTGCACCCAAAATTTCAGCCCAATCGGAGTTCGTTACTAGTCCAATTTAATTAAATCGGTCTGATTAGACAACTACCGGCATCACCAAAAAATTTAATCTTTATTACCAAAATATTCTACATAAAATTTCATTAAGATCTACAAAATCTGCCAATTTTTGAAGTTCATTTACTATTTTTAAAAATTCGGTCAAAGTTGAGTCAACGCTTTCTACAAAGAAAATTTACTTGCTAGCTTTTTCGTATTTTTGACTTTTGGGAACCTATTTGACCTCGATTTCACTTTAAATTTCAACCCCGAACTCACCATGAGCAATATTATCCAATGGTCGAATAAAATATTGTTCACTTTCAAGTATAATTTTCAGTCCGAAAGCACTATTCACCATCGAAAATTAGTGTTCACGGCTGACCCGGTGTCGAGGCTATTACAATTCTCCCCTACTAAAAGAAATTTCGTCCTCGAAATTTACTTGTATCTAAAATTAGAGGATAATGTACTGTTATCTTAGCAAAACTTATTTCACATTTGATGGTTCCAAAGTATTTTAACTAATGGAACCTGCTTGTTCTTGAGCTCTCTGATCTCTATAGTTAGAATTTTTCATTGATCTTTATTCACAGATCATATCAACCTACATTTGGATCTCTTTCGAGTCACAAATGAAATCAGATATTATCAACTTTTTTTGCATTAAATTATGCTTAACATAAAGGAATTCTATATTTTCTTATAAACAATAGCTCAAAAGAACTATCTTTCTGTTGAACTGATAGCTATTATCATTAGCAAACTCTGCTAAGGACAAGTACTTTTCTCAACTGTTACCAAATTCAAGTATACAATGTCACATCAAATCTTTTAATGTCTGAGTCACTTATTCTGGCTGATCAGCAATATGAGGATAAAATAGTATGCTAAAGTGGAGATTATTAATAATCTCCTATAAAGCATCATGTTCTCTTTGAAGTACGGACAAGCATCAATAACAAGATTTATGGTCTCTTTGTCCCATTTTCACTCCAGTATCACTATAAGTCAAAGCAATTCTGAAGGAAACTGATGCTCCGCTTCACTTACTTAAATATTAAAACTATACTCACAAAGTCTGTCACATCACACTTTCAACCTGGCTATCAATAATAAGCTTTTAAATCCCGGTACATCTTGTTACTTCCAAGACGTAAAACATTAATGCCTTGATGAGCTGTAGTAAAAATCTTTTAACTTATCCATAATAATTGTCAACCAATCATCTTCTTTATGAACTATTTTCACATGATACATGAAATCAGGCTTCACTTGCATTTCAGCTAACCATGCCCTATCTGGAGCCAAAGTTAAATTGACATTCACAGCTCGGACTCACCTCGATTTCACTTTAAATTTCAACCTCGGACTCACCATGGCCAATATTATCCAATGGTCGAATAAAATATTTCTAACTTTTAGGAACAATTTTCAGTCCAAAAGTACTATTTACCATCGAAAATTACTGTTCACGGGTGACCCGGTGTTGGGGTCATTACACTGCCACTCAAATGATGGTAGGTCTCGTAAGTCCAATTCCAGTACATAGTACACCTAATTTCCATCACACCAGATTTTCAATTTCTTTTATTGTAGCCCCGAATTTTGAAATTTTTTTAAAAGTAACCCCATTTTCAAAAATACCTCAATTTTTAGTGTTTTGAATTCGGATCAAGTTCGAAACAAAATTTTTTGAGTCATTTTGGTTTAATCCATTTGGATTTATAATCACTATTTTTAAGTGGGTTTAAAGTAGGATTTTCAAGTCGAGTTAGAAATTGTCGAGTTTAGTATTCAGGTTGTGCTTTAGTTAATAACATGAAAGAAAAACTTTTTCATGCCAATATTTTAAGGGTAAATACATCAATAGGCACTATAAGTCATTAAAATTCATTTTGACACTTAAACTCCAAAAGTTACCTATTGTGACCCGAGTTGAACCCCCGATGGTATCCGATTAGTTCTCAAAAGCGATTTTAAGGGCTTGAGATCAAATGAAGGTTCATTTAACTTGTAAATGTAATAGCCCAAATACCGGCTTAGCCGTGAATATTACTTTTTGTAGTTGACTAGCACACCCAGAAAGAAAATTACGACCACAAAAAATATTTTATTTAACTATCTGAAAATATTAGTTACGGTGAGCCTGAAATTAAAATTTAAAGTCAAAATGAGGCCAAATAGAACCCCAAAAGTCGAAAATAAGAAAAAATTCTACGATTTTGGTTTAAATAATATCATAGTTAACCAAAGGTTTGATCGGACTTTAAAAATAGCAAATGATCCCTAAAAATTATAAAAATTTCCAGATCTACATAAAATGATATGTAGAACATTTTGGTGCAAAAAATAAATTTTACGATAACATTGAAAATGGTTAAATCAGTCCGGTTTGAGTGAACTAGACTAAAAATAAACTCTGATTGAGCTAAAATTTTTTGTGGAAGCTTATTCTATTATTTTAAGAATTATAAAATTAATTTTGAGTGAATTTAGAGTTGAAAAGAGAGATAAATAAATTAGAGTGCATAAATGGGCTTAAAATCAATTTAGGCTTCCATATCAGCCCGAAAATCAGGGTATTTAAACCCCAAAATATCAAAAAGCTAAAGATAACTCCAGAATTTTGCTCCATTCCCTTTCTTCCTTCTTGACCATATCTCTCTCTCACTCTTTCCTCGATTTTTCTTCTTTTCTCTCCCAAATTCTCATCAAAATCAAGCCTCCTAGATAATATTCAGCTCCTGTACAACTTCATCACATCCTCTAACCTCTATTTTGAGTGAAAGAATTGGATTAAATCAAGGGATCAAAATTAGGATGTAATTTTGAGGTAAGAGAAATTGATGGAGAAAAAATCATTTGTTAGTTCTAGGATGTAAATTTGAGTATGCATATTTCATTTATACAATTATTTTTCAAAAAAGAAGAAGAATAATCATGGTTTTACTAGGTAGAAAATTTGGCCACCATTAGGGAACAAAGGAGGTAAAGGCACTTCTTGGTGAAAAGATAAGAAAAAGGAAGCTTGAGGAGCTTATATCAAGTGTATAAGGTTAGTGGTTACAAATTCTAATCATTTCCATTTTTATTTGAATTATTTTAAGTTAAGTTTATATTATGTTTATATGAAAATTGTACGTAAAATGAAATTAAATTATATAAACATGTTTAGGAGGTTTAAAGGAGTGGACTAGAATAGTTAAAATAAAAAGAAAATAAAAATAATAACTTGGTTTAGTGTAGGCCGAATTATCCTATTAGGCGAAGTTAATTGTACTTAATTGGTTAAGGTAGAATAAATGCATAAGTGGGTATTTTATGATATAATCTCAATTAATTAGTGATAAATTGCTAATGATTGAGTGAGAAATAAATTTTGAGGAGAAAATGTTAATGTGGTCAAATAGGTATCTATGAGGAAAAGATGAATATTGTGGTTAATTATCAATTGTTACGATATAAATGAATATAGAATGGAAATTAAGTGTAAATTTATTTAATGAGAATTATTGGAATCAAATTGGGTAATTTTCTAAGTTATACTTACATTATGTAAGTAAATAATATATTATGTTTTCATGAAATTAGATGTATTTTACTATTAGTATTGAGCAATAGATGGTTTATAATGTAAATGATGGAAAGGTGGATAAGTATGACATTAAAAATATTTTATAGGTTAAGTTAAACGTTAATTTAAAATATAAGTAAAGAAATATAGTTAATTATCCTTAGTAATAGTCTGGTGAGTAATTTAATATAGGATATAATTGACTAGCCATACAGACACTTTGCCGCAGTGTGAGTCATGGTAACTTACTATAGTAGGCCAATAACGATATACTAAATGAAATAAAATTTTAAATATTGAAATGTGGAATGTAAATGTATGAGTGGTCCACTGGGTCACTCTTAAATGTTATGGATTTGTGGGGTCCACATCCCTTGTATCCAGTCCGAAAATTCTTATCGGAATGATACTAAAGGCAATATGGCAAAAAGAGTGATACTAAAATTTAAAATGAGTAAATAGAAATTTAATAAAAGATTATAGTGAAAATGGACATAATTGAAAGAAAATGAAAGTTTAAGGGTAAATTGGTGATTTTTACTAAGTATTGAATTTGAGTAACAAAAATGGACAAATAAGTAATTAAATAATAAACTAGGTAAATTGGCAAAATAATAGGGACTAAAATGTAATTTGGCATAAAATGGACAATTAAGGGACTAAAATGTTAATTGTAAAATAATTAATGTAGTAAAGGTGAAAATGGTATAAAAATGTAAAAATGCAATAATGCGACTAATTTAGGGATCAAATTATAATCAGAATACTAATATCAATACAAATGCAAATATTAAGGACTTATGGATTTAATGACTAAAAAAGTTGATTAAGATAGTGATACAAATAATTAAAGTAATTATTAAGGAATTTAAAACTTAATGTTTAAAATGAATATTCGAAAAAAAAATAAGAAATAAAAATATCAAGAATATTGATAATAATGTATATATTAGTATTAATGAGTAATTTTATAAAAAGGGAATGGCACATGAAGATAAGATAAGGAATTATTAAATGATTAAATAATTGGTCAAAAGTAGAAATAAATAAGTATAGGTTTAAGCATATAGGAGCATGATCATTGTTAAGTATATATTATTTTAGTCAAGTAGTCACGTTGGCATCCGTGCGTGTAAATAGAAATCTTTAGACTTGTAACCACCACTGAGCATATTTAATACTTAGCACATAGCTTATTTATTGCATGTAGGTACCTTTAGGCGATAAAGAGGGAGTAAGCATGCATCGAATTAGAGGGTACCAGATCAAGGATTCTTTTTGCTAGTATATTTTGTATAATGATTATTAATGGCATGTATATGTAAGTATAAGTGTACTTATGGATGTGTATTGTAAAGACTATTCTAAACTCTATTGATACCTACCATCATACAAACTATCTTGTATAACATACGTCAATACACAAGTAAGATCTACAAAGAAAGCTTAAGGATACCTTATACTGGCTCTTATCTTGCTCCTCATATTACATAAGATAATATAATGATTACATAGACAATAAAAATACAACTACATACTTAGACTCTTCCTATCCCTAGTGTTGGCCTTGCTGCAGTAGATCTTATCCCGCCAGGAAGAAATCTAACTTCGAGTACCTACACAAATAAATACTCGTACTAAGCTTACTAGCTTAGTAATGTACAAGGAGAAATAATTTAAACATAAATTCCTTACTGTACACGCTGATAACTTACACACATAGGCATAGCATTAGTCTAGTACAATCTGAAACTATAGTGTCAAACTTTCATAACAACTATACTTAACTTTTTATTAAGGTTACAAGTATATACTATAATCAGTAACAACCATTAATTAAATTGCATATGAAACCAATTAAAACATTAGAAATTAATAATGATTATTGTATGTATGTGTTTCTATAACATTATACATTTTTATATTTTAAACATAACATAACTATGCTCTTTTACACGCTTTCTCTCTCTCTCTCTCTCTCTCTCTCTCTCTCTATATATATATATTGATGTTGGAAAACAGATCATGGTATATGTTATCATGTCATTTTATTAAATTACTTATCATTACTAATATATGCAAGAATTTTTATAGTATTACATATATCATGTTTAAACACCTCTACACGCACCCTAATGCTCTCTATATGCTGTACATGAGTTATGTAAAATGATATATGAATCGAATTATGGTAGCCCATATCATTTCTATTAATTTACTTTTCATATTACTTTACTTGTAACTTGTAATAAGCCTACACTTTTCTAAGAATGTGGATAACGGATGAAAATGTAACTGTATTGTGCTATAGTACCTGAAGGTACAAAAGGATACTCGAAGGTACCAATCATAGGGATACAAACGGGGTCGAACATAGGGACCTACATGAGGCCGAATCATATGGACCCAAACGGGGTTGAACATAGGGTAGCTGCGAGGAACCCTTATAGGCATGCCTATCTATCTACATCCTAGATACAAATGCAGGCACTATAACTTATTACTTTAATTACCTCCATTTCTCTCTTATTGTTTTATACGCCTTTAACTCAATTACAACATAACTTTGAACATAGTATCATATATATATATAGGTTCATACATTTTTGTATGCTATCATAATCAAGTTGCCTTCATATACACGTGGACACATATTGGTACCCTTTTATAATCATAGCAGCATAGCTTAAAGCATCAATGTATAATCTCAAGTGCTTATATATAATTTACATGCTTTAAATGTAACATCTCTAGTCATGCATGATCATTATCATAACTATATGATATATTTATAAGAATTACAACCATATGGAGACTCCGTGTGCACGAGTGCACATATATCTGTATCTGAACCTATTATATTACGTCTAATACATCATTTTATGCATACATATATGTATGTGTGTGTGTGTGTGTGTATCTTGTATCCCAATATACATATACCAATATCCATACCTGTCTACAATAATGTAGTTGAAACACAAATGCATATACCTGAAAGTATAAATATCTTTGTACATATATAATGTCCGCTTTATCTAGTTAGAGTATCATTAATCTTATATATCCCCATGTACCCTTATATACATATGCATCCTTAAGTATATCTACTTATGCCCTTATTGACATTCATATATTCTAATCACATTAGTTTACACACATAGAATTCATATGTGAGCTAAGTAGCAGCTTACATTAACTTATGCATTCTAGTTTCCTTATAACTACACCTTAAGGTATATTGTCTATTACACATGTTTCATAACTTATTATGTCTATACATATATATATACACATTTATATAAGTATATTCACATACATTCCAGCATACAATGCTTCATTTATACTCTTATACTTTGATTCCATTGGTTATATGCATAAGGTTAATATTAGTCCAACTAATGGCCCTAACAATCCATATACTCATGTCTTCTTTATATTTGTTTTCATTTTAAATTAGGTGTAAAATATAATTATATATACCTCTAGGTTTCCATGCATCTCATATCACATTATAAGTTGGTTGTTCATGGTTAAATTGATAAAATCCTTTATTTCCATCAAGGAAAGAGCTGAAAAAGAAGAGAAGAGAAGGAAAAGTGCATGACTCGTGTCACCCTTCACGAGTCGTGACAGAGACCAAGGTGACACGACTCGTGACACCCTGCATGACTGGTGACAGAGAAGAGATAGTTTCCCTAGTTCATCTTATTTTGCAATTTCGCCATACATCCAGCTAGATTCAGCCAAAATGGTCTTCTACAAACTTGTTACCCTATGTTTCTAGTTTCCAAATCATTAAAAATCACTCCATTTGGCCTTATAAATCTCAATATATTCACAAAAAAATGTGGATTGCTCCTAATGATAGGGCAGCAGACTAAGTCTGGGTTCAAACTAATTTTTCACTATCATAGAGGATGAACCAAACATTGGTGTCTTCTTATGAAACTTAGATTTATGAGTCTAGTGAACCTAAAAACAGATTTTGCTAACTAGAAGGAATATGCTTATATTTCGGTCCTTATACCCAATTAACCATCATATATATGTATAATTTACTTAAGAACTTCAAATTAATCTCTCTAACCAGTAAACACATATATATAACACCTATAAACACATCAAATTTCCCTTACCTCTTTAATGACCACCTCCTTCAAGCTTTTCCCCCTTTTGCTCCTTGCCTTTGTTTCTCTCTCTCTCTTTATAGCAAAACACAAATTATCATTCTTAAAGATTCATCTAATCCGTCAGTTTAATTATAAGAATAATTTATAGATGAGAAGAGAGGTTCCCTTACCTTAAAAAAGCTAACCACTAAATTCTCTCTCCTTGTTATAAGCTATGGTTGGATCTTTTAAGGGTTAATTAGGGGTTAGAGAATTTGAGTTTTGGAGAGAAAATGGTGGCCTTGAAGATCCTTGAAGTGAAGTGGCCGGCCAATCGAAGAAAAATCTTGGGTTTTATCCTTCTTAAGACCATTCTAGAAGAAATAGATGTCTTGCTCCTATTGGTCCACTTGTTGACTTTACCAAAAATTGCTCTTAACTCGTTTCTTTTCCTCAAATTCGTATTTCTTCCCCTAAACTCTCTTTTATACTTTTCAATTGGGTCATTTAACTTATGTTTTCTCTAAATTAATCAAACACATAACTTAATTTAAAATGACTATTTTACCCTTCATCTTTTTAAATAATTACCTTTATATCCTTAACCTATAATTCATTAACTAACCCAACATATATCAATAATACTATCTTTGAAATGTATATTCATTCTTTTAAAGCCTTAATAGGGGTGTCACATGTATATAGTTTTGTATGGACTCGAAAATAATATTGTGAATGAGTAATGGCAGGTTATGGATGAATGTGGGATAGATGTGAATGGATTGTGCAGGTGGATGTTTGAACAATATTAATATTGGAAATTGTTGATTATAATCGTGTGCCCTATATGGGTTGTGTTTTGTTTGGAATTGCAGGAAAGGTAGTGCAATATATAAGCCATTGTGCTACTAAAATTTTCATTAAATAAATTATAAAAGTTTGACAGTTATAAGTCATTGACAAAGCAAAATCAATAAGTATTATATTAACCAGCCAATATCATTATTTAAAGAATTGAACGAAAGGATTTTATGTAAATCACCTAAGCGAAATAAAAGCAAAAAATTGGCATGAAGATGTGGTAGTTTCAACCTGCAATGAGATATAAAATGAGATAACTATATAAGTGAACATGACATATGTATATGAAAGAGTATAAGATTGTTACTATAAGGGTTGGTTGTTTCACGATAAACAAGGATTCAATCCAATTCGCCAAGTTTTGGGCCTCAAAAAGGCATGAGATAGCATCTCAGGATACCCTTATTTTATTGCTGCCAATCAACCTACGAAGGCATCTATTTGGCATTGCAAGGTAGGTATCATAGAGTCACCACCAAATAAAACATTGAAAAAGTTATTCTAACCATATGAAGCCAATTAAAACCAAAGATTGTTTGGGATTTCACTCTTATTCATACATTGGTTAATGTTACGTAAATGAGTTTTTAAGATTAATTATTTTATCCCTCTTCTCACTCGAATATAAAATGGGAAATTCATTTAGATGGAAACATTGGTTTCCGCATGCATATTTTTATAAAAGAATAATTTTATGTATATTTTGAAGGAAATTGGGATAATCGATCTCTTTTTTATTAATAAAAATCCAATTAATTTATAGAAATAATTTTGGGGCAATTTTTCTTTAAACGGTTAAAAGTCTTTATTATTATATGCCTTACAACAATAGCAGAAAAATAAAACAAAATAAAATAATTAAATACAAGCCAAAATAATAAATAATAAAGCATCAAGGATCTCCTAGGTTAATCTTTCGTGCTGTATCGCATCAATTCTCCGCCTCGACCCATGATACGATACACAAACATATTAAATATGCAACAAAAGGTAAAATTGGTTAATTATCATGTAAATTAAATTATAAATGGTAAATAAATAAATAAAAATGCTAGTAATAATATAGATAATAATGTTATTGAAAATAAACAAATAAAGATATATAAGCAGATAAACTTATAGTGAAGAAATTGTAGAAAAAATATAAAATAAAGTACATGGCAGTCATCTAAGTCAAGGCACAAAATACAAGATATAAAGTAACTTCATGCAAGCCATGCAGATTATACAAAAGAGAAGCCTCGAACAGTAAAGGTAAGGATACGAGACGAGCTAATGGCGATGGAAAGCTCACACACAACAGAGAGGGGGTCACCCTGTGAGGCCCCTAACATGACCCTAATTGGAATTGCATGTTTTAAGTAGGATTTTATTTGACTAAGATCAAATTAAAATGAGAATTTCATAAAAAGTATGGGACAAGTGATAAATTATTTTGTTATTATATTAATAGCATGAAAATAAAATTTAATATTATAGTTTAATATTATTTGAGAGTATAATTGAAGTATAAATTATTAATTTTGGATAAATTTATAATTATGGCATTTTAGGGGTCAATTGTGAATAGAAGAATAAATTGAGAGGTCAATTTAAGAGAAGAAATAAATTGATAGGTCAATTTAAAAAAAGGATTAAATGGAGGGGTCACTTTATATCATGCAAAAAAGTGAGAGCTAATTGTAGGACATGCAAACATTTAAAGGACTAAAAAGGGAATTATCCCTTGTTATTATAAAAAGAAAAAATTTAGGAGAGAGAGGAGAGTGAGTCGGATTTGCTTAAAGAAAATTCTGAATTGCTCTTCTCTCTAGTCTAAAATCCTAAGTTAAATTCTTTAAGTGATCTTAAAGAGGAAATTGTGCATGTTGGTTAATCAAGAGTATTTGTGTAACAAATTAAGGTAAATAATCTTTACTGAATTTCATCTTCTTCTTCTCCTTTTCTTTCTCAATTTGTTGAAGTAATGGTTGAGTATTGTGCTGGAATTTTAATTAAATGATGATATTGGTTGTAAAGCAGAAGAGGATAGTAGAAAAATCAAAGGAAAAAGAGTTGCTAGAGATTGAAAGCAAAGTGGATTTCGGCCAAAGGTATGGGATGAGAGTCTTCCTATTTGTTTGTGGCTGTATTGGTAGAATTATGTTGTGAATGTCCTGAAATTTGAGTAATTAAAGAGAGGATAATACTTAAGAAGTGTACATGCAAGGACGAGATGAAAATCTCTTGACCTAGTGTCTGAACTTTTAGCATAAGCTAAAATAGAAATCTCTAATTGTAACCATTCAAATTTATAAAGTTATACAAGACATATACCTACAAGATTGTAGAAGGAACCTAGCCTTAATTCTGCCCCTAAATAATTTTTATGATTTATTGAATGTTAGGTGAACTGTTAATTCCAGTTCTGGAATAGATTGTGGAAACTTTAAGATATCTGGGTGTACAAAGATCAGAATGACATGAAGTTAATTCCTATGCAAAATAGAATACTAAATACACATTTTTTTATGAAGGAAGTATGACTTAAAAATGTATGTAAGCATTTCAAATGTTGACTTGAAATTCGTAGGTATTGGATGTATTGTTAAGGAATAGACTTTAGTAATTTAGGCATAACTTTTGGTAGAATTGTTAAATTTCTACAAAGTAAAATTTTGGTAACACTAAAGACCTGGAATTACAACTTTGATGAAGACATGCTGGTCTAATTCCTTCTTCATTTTATGCTATAAATTTTTATATGTGGTAATAAACACTATTTTGGTTCTATGAACAGCCTATAGTTTTTCTCGAATATCTCGAGCTATAGATAATATATTAAGGTGAATTTTGATGTTTTGGAAACTAGATACATATGGGAATAATATTGTATAAGGTAATTTAGCCTAAAAATGACATTTTCAAATTAATAAGTGGCTTACAAGTTGGGTTCAAAATGTTGCCTTGTGTAGACTTTTAATGTATTTTACCTTATGTTTTTTTTAAATAGTTAATTGGATATGGCATGTGATATGACTATAAAAAAGGGCTATATGTATACATATACATTCATACATGCACATAGGTAAAGATTATTGATGAAGATATCTAATATATATATATATATATATATATATATATATATATATATATATATATATATATATATATATATATATATATATATATTTGTACATGATTGTTAAATGCAAGATTAATTTTATGTATGAAATTCCTATGATGAATAAGTGTATATTTTGACATGTATCTATGCTATGAAATTAGGAATATAATAGTATGACCATGTGACAGGTAATGTCTTATGGATAACATGTTAAGGTATCTATTAAAATAATATATGCTCAATTGACAAAACATTGAAATGTTAAATGGCAAATTGGTTACATGTATTTATATAAATTAGAGATTTTGGATCTTTTTACATGATCATATACCTAAGTTGTGTTGTATTGGAAAGTTCTAAGAACAAGGCATGACTTAGGTTGAGCACTTAAACAGGTTGAAATATTACTTGATTGCCATGTTATGAGCAAGCTATATATGATGACTAATGATAACATGATCAAAAACTATGTGAATAAATATACATAAACTTTGTATACATAGTTATACTATAGTAATAATATTTCTACACTATAGTTATACGTATGCAAATTGATTTAATTAAGTGCAAGTATGGTATATGAAAACAGAATTAAACAAAGTATTGCCTGCAATTAGAGTTCAATTATGGATAGATAGGCACCTATAGGGATTTTGTTGCTGCCACAGTCGACCTATTTATGTCTAAAGTATAGTTGATCCTATGGGATCATAAACAACCGTTTGGGTTGTTAGTTGACCCCGATTGGGTCCATTTGACCGATTCACCGTACAAAAGATCTATTTGGGTCCATAGATCTGATATCCTTGGATATCCACTGTTTTGATACCCTCGGGTATCCACCGTTCCCATTATCCACATTTAGAACTTAAGCAAGCTATGATACAGTATAAATATATCATAAATGGTTATAGTATACAAGGCATATAAATTATGAAATATCTTATTTAACTAAGTTTTCCAATGCATGTATCTTATTCTTATGTTTACATATATGTACAAAACATTTTATGAAATTTTGAATGCAGGAATACATTGCTGATCAAAAACATTTTTACATTTATCATATACTTATCGTTTATATGTTATTTTAAGTGTTCTATAAATTTTGTATGATTTACTGAACCTGACGATCACTGTGAGTGATTGTCCTTCACTTTTATTATCCCTACTAAGCTGTGTAGCTTAACATGGGTTATTTTGATCCGTGTATGTTTTGGTAGTCAAGACTTTTGCACAAGAACGTTCTCTGCATCAGGACAGGCCGACACCAGTCTATAGGAGTTGATGTAGAAATTTTGATTAATTTTGTATAGTTCCTTACATGTTTAATATGTATAAAGTTTATATTATATATGTATGTCATATGGAGGTTATGGTTGTAATAAGCTCTTAGTGAGAATGCTAGTATATGCATGCATCTAGAAGCTAGAATGACTTTATTCAAATGTGCTGGAATGCTAAATGCTATGCATGATAATGAAATGACTAAGATAGTTGAACCTAGTGTGATTAAGATAATGGGTTGCATAATGAGTCACTGTGATTATTCAAAATAAAATGTAAATGAAAGATGTGAGAAGCCTAATTAGAATACAAGTTATATGATTAGACGTATCAGGTGACATGAATGCATGTAGATGTTAATCGAGTTAATTGCTTAACATAACATGACTTAAGTAGATTTCATAACATATGATAGAGATGCTAGATTAGGGTGTTTCACACCCAGTGTCCCATCGTTTAAGAGGAGCGACGGGCGTTAGGAGGTCATCTTCCGTTTGTAATGCCTAGAAGCAAAAACGATGCCAGAATAAGAGCCCCAAAAGAAGAACCACTCAAAACAAGCACGAAACCATCTCAAACTCAACCAAAATCATTTATAAATGATTAAAATCCATTTTTAGGCATGAAAAACAAGAGAAATCAAACAAAAGACCGAATCAAAGATAATAAGAGAGAAACCAAGGAATACCAAAGGTCAATTTAATATATGAATTCCAAGGGAAACATATGAATCATGCAAGAAAACACAAAAAAAATAAGTTATAGCATGCTATAAACACAAGACATGAGAAACACCAAAAAAATCCACTTGAACAAGTATATACAAAATATCAAAGAAAAAAACAAACTATTTATAGGGTTGCTATTTTATTTTTATTGCACTAGATTTGTTGGTTTTAAGCTCAGAATATTACCCTCAGAAGGTTGTCTCAACTAGTCAAAGGAATCCCAATTGCTTTGGCCTCCTTCTCCTTTATTTCTACAATATTTTTGCTTAAAAGCTCTGTAACTGGTGGAGAAAACCATTTTTGTCTTCAAAACCATACTTTGTTTTTTAGTAAAGCCAAAAAATCCTATCTAATCTTTTTTTTTAAAAAAAGACTTTTTCCTCATTACTCATAAATGAGGATAAGACCATATTTAATGCAGGTGGGATTTTTTTATCTCATTGATAGACAGGCATTGCTAATGGACACAGACAATAAAGCCACCGTGGCATGAAAGATGAAAAGTGAGTCGTGGGTTATAAACGGGCATCTCTTAACCCTAACTCATAATTTTGACTCCAAAAGCACAATTTTACTCCAAGAAAAGAGTGCTAACAAGTAAGATCTTAAGAAAATTACCTTTGACTCATGAAAACTGAAGGAAGAGACCAACACTTTCATTCCTTATCCATCTAATGAACAACTACATCCTCATTGGATAACCCTGATCTGAGTTGTCTCGGAACCTGGTGTCTACACTTATCAAACACCCATACTATCGAATTTAATATATAATGAACACCAAAATTGGTGAATGGAGAGTGTTTAATGAATTACCAAGACGTGTTCAATAATACACAACCATCACTATTAATTTTTTTTAAAAAAAAGCACCGAGTGTTTCACCTTCTCTTCTTTTCATATATTTCCATTTCTCTCTTTATAATCAGCCGATAACATTACCAATAATTTCTCTTCTCACCAATTATTTTTTCTTTACTTTTAATCTTTTGATTACATGAAAAATTAGAAGAAAAAAAAATCAAAATATTCATTTCTCTCTATTTTTCTATACTCAGTCACTCTATAGTTAATTTTTTTTACCTCTCTATAATGGCAATGCCTTCGATGGTATTAGAGACAATGACTATGTCTTTGTATATATGTTAGTGGCCTTCATCCTAACATCTCTAATGGATATCTCTATGAAGCATTCTTAGGGTTTAATAAAATTGGTGTCTGGCAAACCAATGGTGGATGAGAGATAAAAAAAATTGAAAATGACTCTTTTGATTGTCATTTGTACATAAGATTTGATTGCCTTTTCTATTTCAAAATATTATGGGTTGATTTGAATTATATTTATTAAAGGGAGAAATCCTTAAAGAGGTATAAATATAACTATATAATAATTTAAACTAAATTTATATTAGGTTATTTTCTTTAATTATATAGTAATATTTGCATATAGTCTTTCACATAATTTTTATCCAATACATAACCATCGTCATGTAGTGATCACCATAAATTACATACCTTTATATTTATATTTACAGACCAAAATTACACTAAATATAATTTATAAATTGTACAAATTATACATATTAGATACAATATTCTTATTACAATACTTCTGATTCTATAGCACTATAAAATCTTCAAAAGATTACTTTATTGGCATTGCAATTGCGGTTGTCTAATCCTAAACATCATCATCAAAACCTTCACAGAGGAAAAACCATCGTGCTAAGCAAAACTGCTTTATCGGGAAAAAGGATATGCATGATGATGACTTGTCAGAGAAGTCATCCAGTTAACATACACATATGATGCTTGAAAGTATATGTATGCATAATAGAATGTCAAAGCATTTACATACTTTACATTATTTATTATCTAATATAAAATCTCATTCAAATATCAATATTGTTGATCTACTCTAGAAATGGATAGTTAGCAAAATAGAACCGAGTAGTTAGATCAGGGTAGTATAGAAACATAGCATGTCCAATCCATACATACATATAATCCATAATTGATACACACACACACACACACACACACACAATAAATATAATTTACTATTGCATTTCCTTCCAAAATTCATTCAAGGGTTTGAAGTTATCCATCAAATTAAGAATATAATTATTAGAGTTGAATAAAATAATTTGAGAGGAATAAAGCTAGATATCCATCATTTGCTCATTTATTATGTCATTCAGGTACTAAAATGACTTATTAGTCTAGAACATAAATATCAATAATAAGTATAATAATATAAAACAAAATAGAGTAATTCAGAACATGACCTAATAATTCAAAACAAAATAGAACAACAAATAGAATATTTATCGGTTGCCTACTATTTTTAATAGATGTGGGAAATGAGTACTGAAGATACTTAAATAGAGTATCCACTAAAGATACCTTAAAGGTATCAACTAAAGTGGCAAAGCCTCGAATAATAATTGTGCACTGAAAGTGTTATAGCATTGACTGAAGAGATAATAGTTTCAAAATAAAGACACCATAGTGTTACAGGACTAAAGCAGCTACAAAAAACTTTCTGCACATGCCTATTTATCCACAACTTAGACTCTAGCATGCCATATTTTCTCATTATAGCAAACTGTCCAGGAATCATAGCCATACTTCAATTAGGAGCATTATTTGAATACAAACTCAAGTAATTATTCTTTATAATCACATATCAAAATAAATGCTTGTTCATAAACATGCTTACATTATCATAGTTTAAGTATAATTATTCATTAAACATATTTAGCCGATATTGGATAAAATCTATAATTATAGAAAATTGTCCGACCATATTATCATTTCATATAAGAATATATTCATTTTATTATTCAAACCTTATTCAAACATGTATTCAATTAAATATGTTTAATAATCAAACTCTACAGTACACACTTATTCACATTCATGTGTATACAATTATAACTCACACATGTTTAACCATTATAGGATAGCATAAAAATATATTTACATATTTAAAAGTGTGTTTGCATGCTTATGATCCATATAATAACATATTTATTTACAAATGTCTAACATATTCATTTTGTCTATGTGCATATATACTCATATACATCTAAAATAATTCATTATATGCATAAAATTCAACAAGCATGTGTTAGTTACATTTTCATAATTTAAATGCTTCATCATGTACTTTTTATGTATTTGGTCATATTGGAGTCTTATACAAGTATTTGTCAACTTCTATTAGCATCTGGAAGGGTTTGGCATGAATTTGGTAAATAAAAACTCAATATAAACACATAATTTACTAATAATGTATTTCATAAAACTTTATATTTCAATGCATTATCATGCATTTCATGTATACTAAGGCATGTTATAATGTTTTAAATGTGCTTACAAAGTTTCATTAACACTCAAGAATGTTCGAGTAGGATTTGTAACATTCAGGAGCAAAATATGCATAATAGGATGCAATCAGTAGGGGACATGATTGTTATGGTTTTAAAACAGTCGTGTAGGTTATATTCTATTGAAATTTTGAGTACAAACTACACGACTATTTTTTTAAATAGTCATATGGGTCATATTTTGTTGAAATTTTAAGTCCAAAATGCATCCTACATGGCTATTTGGTTTTGAAACAGCTGTGTAAGGCCTAAATTCCAGATTTTCTAAAGATAGATTTTTAGGCCTATTATGTATAGCCAATAAGACATAACTAATAAAGTTTTTAGGCAAAATTATCTTATAGACAATTCTCATGTCTTTAGTTTCCATAGCATAAAAAATCAAGCAATTTGGACTAGTATTTTAGGATATATGATTAAAATAATACAAATTTCTTTAAAATAGGGGCAGCATTAGGTGAGCAAATTCAAGACAAATTTTGGGGAAATTAGGTACAAAATTAGACTTTGGTTTCTTCTATAATTTTTAATTCCAAGTCTTAAGTTTAATTTCCAATTAAAATCACTCAATTTAAAGGTTTGTCAGCCAATATATTGCCAAATTACCAAAACTAATCATGGTGAACCTATGGTAGAATTCCAACAAAACTCTAATTATGGTCAATATCAAGCTTTAACATGCAATTTAGTCTCATTTATGGATTTCACCTGCATTATCATGCTTAAAATCATCCTCAAGCATATTTAACCATATCAAACAAATACTAAAAGGGTAAGAAGTTCCTATTCCTCTTAAAACTAGCTTAATTAACTTCAATCTTCCTCTTAGCTCTTCCCTATGACTTTTCTTTCAACAAAAATGCAAGAATTCACCGAAATTAAACACAATTCAAAATACACATACCCATAACATCTTAGAGGAAGAAAAGGTGGGAGAAAAAAATAATTCCTACAATTGTACACATGATTTACTTACTTAGTCTGTTTGAATTCTACCAATCTTCCTTCACTTAACTTAATTCTTCCTATGGATATAACATAATGAATTTGGTGACAAAGAAGACATAATTTCTACAGATTTTTGGGGTGAAAGTGCGGACCTCTTCCTTTTTTCTTTTATTAAATATATTTTTCCTTTTCATGCACATTCTAGAGAACCAAGTGTTAGCATCATATTGGCCAATCTTTTTATGTCCTTGACTAATATCAATTTCATCCTTATCTTTATATTAAGTTACCAATTGCATATATTTAAGACTTATTTAGAATATGAATCCATATGTTACATATATTTATGCAAGCATGACATAATTAAATAATTTACCGAATCAATATGAACTTTTGCATTAATATTTTCTATGCCTTGGTTTGGTCACTAGCTCACACAATCGTTAATAGGTACTTCATTTACTTTTATGAACATGTCATATTCCTACTAGGATATAGTTTGGGGCCTTACAAAAACTCTATGGTGTATTCAACTGTTCATGATTCCTTTGGACTTTTATTCTTATAATCAAAACAATCATTATTAGGTGTCATTTAGGAAACCCCAAAATAGGTGTCAACAATGCCAAGTTAGCAAGTTTTGTTTATTACCCACAAAATTAGAGAGTTTTAAGTGTTCAATAAGTCATCCATAATGTTTAGGTTTCAAAATGAAATTTAATAACAAGTTAGAGTGCCTATCGATGTGTTTAACCATGGTTTAATGATGTGAAAAAATTATTTACATTTATTTTTAGTGTTTTAGGAAAATTCATAATTAGTAATACTAGTTAGTCTAATATAATAAATTAAATGTATTCAAATATAAGTATAATATGTTTAATATATATATATATATATGATAATTTTATCAATTATTGTATAAATACAATCTCTCTAAATTTATGATAGTATTGATCTAATTTTATAGTATTAAATATATCATAGATTTGATGTAAAAAAAAGATATACAATTGTTTGTTTGCCATAGTGAGAGGAATGCAGCTAAGCCTCTTTGTTTGGGTCTTGAAGTGGTTTTTTGAGATGGCAGAGAATTCAAATCCTGATATAGTTATGGGTAGTTTGATATCATCCTTAGCCATTTGGAATGGAGATTACTCATTTAGGACATGAAGCAGGTAAATCCACATCAATTGATGGCAATACAACAAAAAAACATCAATATAGCTATCTAGTATAGATCATCGCCTTATGTTTATCATTTAAAGACGTATGAGGAGCTTTTGGCTAATCTCAATAAGGACGTACGAGCATTCCAACTAGTTGATGATGTTCGGGTTGCTGATGATGAGGATGAGGCAGAAGAGGAACTAACTGATGCTTCGGTACTACCACCATCATCTCCACCTCGAAAGCATTGAAAATTGATTATCCTATCTATTGATCCATCACTTTTGGAGTCTATTTAGCAATTACCAACATAGATGCAGTAGCTACAAAACAGCTAATAATCTTTCTTGACCTAGTTCTCTTAGAGGTTTAATGCACTGAGAAGTGGGATAGAGTTTTGAATAAGTGAGCGGCAGCAATTAATGGTTGGTTAGAGCATATAGTTATGGAGTCAGCTACTCAGCATATAGAGTTTGTGTGATAAGCTGATTTGGATGGAGATTTATATCATTGTAGACTATGCCGTTGCCACTACCCTTGCCTTAGTAGTTGTTGATTTAAGACAAATATGTGTGCATATGTGTGGTGGGGTGTCAGTTTCAAACACTTGTTATAACACCTTGAATTTGCATCTGACATGCTTGGCATGTTCTAGAGCATAAACAGTAATCCTAGGACAGTTCTTGGAATAATTAGAGTTGAATAGAACAGGGAAATTTGAAAGTGTACAAGGGTTAAATGTGCTTAGGCCAAGAAAATTTGAGGATAGGTAACTTGGTAGGCAATTTAAGTTAACATCAGATTATGAAAATAGGTATTAAACGGAGTGCAGTGGTATAATTTGAGATGAAATTGAGCTCAAATGGACCCTCAAATCAGATAGCGAAGTTTTTACTTGGCATTGTAAAAAGGATTTACCAAAAGTTTGATTGGGACTTTAAAAATAGCAAACGAATTCTAAAAATGACCAAAATTTTCAGATATACCTTAAATTGTATGTAGGATCATTTTGTAGTAAAAAGGGAATTTTATGTTAACACCAAAAATTAGCTAATCGAATTAAAAATGAACTTTGATTAAGCTAAAATTTTTTGTGGAGGCTTAATTAAGAATTATGAAATCGATTTTGAGTGAATTTGAGATTGGAAAGAGAGAAATAATTTAGAGAGCATTAAATGGGTTAAAATCAATTTTGGGCTTCAATTAGATCCAACCACCTTGGTTGGACTAGATCAACCTGAAAATTAGGGTATATAAGGCCAAAATATCAACATTTTCTGAAGATAACTCCAGATTTTTGCTTCTCTCTTCCTCCCTTTCCAAAATTGAATGTTCATTCTCCCTTTTTCAATAATTTTCTTTATCTTTCCTCCAGTCTCTCTCTAAAATTAAGTCTCCTAAATTAATTTTAGCTTCTCTACAACATTATAGCTGTCTTTAACCTTTAATTTGAGTAGTAAAAGTGAGAGAAATCAAGGATTGAAGTTTATATTCAAATTGGAGATAAGTAAAATTAAGGTTTTTTAATTCATATTAAAGGCATATATTAATAGATATAGGTGTGTAGAGTTTATTTATGATGTTAGAATCAATTATTGAAGTATGATCTTTATGGAAATTGTATGGTTTATATTGGGCCACCTTTGGAGAAGGATGGAAATGGTGGAATTTCATGGATTTAAGGTGATGGAAATGGAGAATTAAGTGAGGAGGATAAGATCTAAGGTAAGTGGATACAAACTACACTCTATTTTACTTAATTACTTGAAATTTATTTAAAATATACATTATGTAACTTCACAAATTTGAGTAGAAATGCAAAATAATTCAAGATAATATGTTAGAATGATGAATTAGAATGATTTGAATCTAAATTGATGAAGAAAACAATTTGGAAAGTAGAGATGCAATGTTGGCCGAATTGTTTAGTAAGGGATAATATAAGTTAATTAAGTAAATTATGGTATATTTAGTGGGAAAATATACTATAATGTATGAAGAATAAAATAAAATTGGTTAGAATTAAAATATAATAAGTGTACGTGATAAAGCATAATTATACATAAAGATGTACATAAAGATGACTTAGGAATTTTAAGTTAAATTATATATGTGATAACATATAAATATATTAGATGTAATTAGAAATACCTATAGCAAGTAGTAAAAGAAAGAACTACATTGTATGTATATATCTCATTAGGGCCAAATTATGTGTTAAAGGACATTATGAGATGTTTTGATAATTAATAGCATAAATAATATGAAGTACCTAAGACAATGTATATAGATTGCCATGGAATTGAGTAGAGTTAGAAATAACAAGTAGACATAATGATGAACAAGTAAACATAATAATGTAATTAAAGGCAACTTAAGAATTATAATGCAAAATGGGACGTGGACTATTATACAGATGGTTAAAATAAGCTTAGAAACATATATGACACATGAATAAAGAAAGAATCATATTGTATGTATGAAAACTTAATGAGACCGAATGAGTTACCTAATGGTAATGAGATAATTTTATCATGTTTAGTTGTTATTTCTTATATATACATAATGATTCCATACGTATTATGGATATATGCTTGGAAAATGATGAAGTATGGAATGATACATAATAGGAATACTATAATAAATGAGATAGAAATATAACATAATGTATAATATTTTAGTTGCCTTTAGTATACAGTGGGTGGTCTAGGACCTGACGATATAATGGCTAGCTATAGAGACCTATGTACTATGATGAAATCATACAGTAAGTTATTATCGAGGATTGACTACCTTTAGGTAGTCTCCTCTCTCATACAGTATATACATACAACTTCGAGGTCTCACATACAGTCAGACAGTATATTCAGATAGTCATACAGTCCTTATCCTGCATATCCAGTTTAAAAATTTTTACTAGTTATTACTAGGGGAAGAATGGTAATTATGTAAGAAAATAAGGATAAAATAGTAAATTGTACATAAAAGATATCATAAATTTAAATAAATAGAAGATGATGTGAAAAATGAAATTAATATGTTAAATAGGGGCAACATTATAATTACGTGAAAAAAATAAGGATCTAAAAGTAAATTAGACACAAAAAAAGTCATAAAGGCGAATAAACAAAAAAAATGAAAAACATTATTAATAGATGTAAAAAGAATAAAAATGTAATTACGCAGTAAATCAGGGGTCCAACAGTAATTTAGCATCAATAGGATGATTAAAAAGATTAAAATAGTCAAATAAGATAAAAAGAGATGAAAACATAAATAATGAAAAGTTTAGGGACCAAAATATAATTTTTCACTATATAGGTAAATATGAGGACCAAAGAAGAAATTATCCATCTAAGCTTAATTAAAAGTAAAAAAAATGTCAAAGAAGTCAAAATAAAAGTCAAACAAAGTCAACATAAAGAATAAAAAGTTTGGGGGTATAATTGTAATTTTACATTCAAGTAGGAATTATATAAGATTAAATAAGAAAAGATTGAATATGAAATAATTAAAGTAAAAGGGACAAATTCGAAATTAAATTAAGTCAAGTATGAAGAAATAAAAAGTTCAAGAACTAAATTGTAATTTGATATTTAAATAATAATCATGTGGAAACTAATAAGAAAAATAAGTACTAACATAATCCAATAAAAAAATTTGAGTAAAAAAAATAAATTGATTTAATTTGCCAGAAGTAAAATAAAAAGGGTAAAATGGTGATTTACCTTTACACAAAGAAAAGTTGGAAATTAGATTATAAATTAAAAAGTAAAAATGACATAAAAGATTTAATAGAGTAAACAAGAGTAAAATGGTCAATAAGTATTAAAGTTCAATCAGAAAGAGATCAAAAGGGAAGTTTAGACAAATTTAGCATATGAAGGGTAAAATCGTAAATTAGTCAAAAAGTTGAGAAATAAGGATAAAATTGTAAATTGGCAAAGAAAGTAAAGATAAAGGCCAGAAAGAAAGGAAATAAAATTTTATGGCGAATAATATCAAAGAGGAGAAATAAAAGGTAAACTAGTAATTACAAGAAAAGAAATAACAAAAAGATTAATTAAGTTAAAAAAGGGACCTAAATATTAATTTAGGAAATAAAGAACTTAGATATTATATTGAAACAATAAATAAGATTTAAATGTTATGTGGATTGAAATAAGGACATAACTGAAAATGTCACAAAAGATGGAAAAATTTAAGAGTAATTAAGGAATCAAGTACAATAAAGTACCATCTAATTAGTAAGTAAGGAAAATGACAATTATATTGAAATAAAATAACATAAATAATATACTTAGTGAAAATTAAATTTATAATTATAATGAGAACAACATAAAGTTCAAATAAAGTTAAATAAATAAAAATAATTAAATTAAGTGATAGTTAAGGACCATTAAGTAATTAAGTAAAAAGGCAAGGGTATAAGAGTAAATTATTGGTAAAACTATAAGTAACTAAGATTAAACAGTAAATAGGTTGAAATATAAGAACATAAAGTTAAAAAAGGCTAAATGGTGGTTAGAAAACATTCACATTTATAAATAGACAGATAGAATAATAACAATAAAAAAATGAAAATAGAAATAAAATAAATATATTTAAATAATATTTTATGTAGTTATATCCACCACTAGGTAACAAAGTTGCTTAGCGCGTGGTTGTTTGACTGTGCGCAGGGGCAGGCGATGAGGAAGCAATGAAGAAGGAACGAAATGGCATATATATGTGTAGCGGATTGGGACACAAAAATTAGACGACTTATGTAATAGGTTTAGAAAAATGATTGAGAATGTATTGTGTTTGTTATGATTACAAAATAGTAATGAATTTATTCATATATGCATATTTTTAAACATTGTGTGAATGAAATTTTATACCTGTGTTGCAATGATAAGATGGATGATTTTAGAAGTGTTATGGATGTTAATGTAGTAGTTACCTTTTGGAAGTGTTATATGGTTAATTTGCAGGGTTGGGCAGCCCGAGTTACAAGCCATCATGCTGCCGAAATTTGTACTAAGTAAATAGTAATCATATGACGCCATTAGTAATTGTATTCAGTATGTGGAGATTATTAATGAATGTAGGGTGTTACACATGTATTTTTTTTTTAGTTTTCATTGTTGAGTCCTGCTAAATGTCTCAAATTGAGTAGCTCAAAAGTACCCCTAGGCAAAAAGTATTTTTTAACTTTACCAAAATACCCCTAAGCCACTTAGTCAAGCATTTGTATGAAAGATAACTTTTGTTCTTGGGCTCCTCAACTCTTTCTTGTGCTTAACAACCAAACTTTTTAGTATGGATAGAACTACTCACGTATTAGACATTCATTGGTTGAAATTAAAAATCAAACCTATTAGACATTCATTGGTTAAAATTAAAGCAAACCATAGCAAACTTGTGGTGAAATCCCCTTCCATAGCCGACTTAGGGTGGAAGCATTAAATGTGTATATGTACATGAATACCAATTAAAATATACATATTTTATCGAGCAATATGTTATTATGGTTTAACAAAACAATACTATATACATGTAAGAATACATTTGCCTTAATTAATCAGTTGAAATTTTTTATTAAACTCAATTTAAAATCTAAATTATTGCTAAATTATTTGGGTACCATAGCACTAAAAATACAATTTGAGACAATATTGGAATAAAATATTTTAATTTTCATCATCATATACACCAAATGTCCAACATGCATGTGTGCTATTGATGTCTCACACAAAGATAATTAATAAGGAATAGCCACCCTACGTAGCATGCATGAGACTTTCCTTAGGATACGTACCTCGTGCTCTATCCATTGTAATGTGAAGTAATCATTAGGCTTTAGTTAGTTATCACATCTAAAAAAAGTAGGTGGCATTTTGAATGCATGAGGATGGGAAACTTGTATTAAAAGCAAGTCCTCTTATCTTCCATACCTCTACCTTCACGTTTTTTGTCTTGGCAATTTGTTACTCTCCCAATCACCATGGCCGAAACTACTGCATCATCATCCAATGGAAATGATAATCTATTTGTTGAGCTATTTAGCATAGATGAAGATGGTAGTTTGTTATACAGAAGTAGTGATTTAGAGAGGGAAGATTTGTCAATCGACAGCCAAAATGAAAATTACTATCAATTTGATTACCCTGTTGAGTAATGTCTAAGACTAGGGATGTTCTTTTCAAATGTTAATAATTTGTTTAGATTTTACTAAGAGCATTCAAGGCTGAAAGGGTTTATCATTATTAAAAAATCAACCACGAAGAGTTATGGAGATCAAGAGAAATATGTAACCCTTAGTTGTGACAAGTGAAGAAAACGTCAAGCTTACCACACCTTTAAGAAGTTGAATTGCCCCACAAAGGTCGATGCAATTTTAAGGGATAACGGAATGTGGGAGGTTTCATTGATTGTTTTGATACACAATCATGAATTGCTTCTAAATATGTCCAGGTTGATGAGTGGCCGTAGGGTTGTCTAGAATAACACCAGAATGAGGCTTTATATGCATGATTTTGCTGGAATAAGGTCATTAAAGAGCATTAGGCTAGTTCAATATGAAGCTAGTAGCCCAGATAAACTGAGCTGCATAACAAAGGATTGTCGTAACTACATCGATCATACAAAGAGGTTACTACACAGTGAAGGTGATGCGGCGTCCATGAAAAAATTGTTTGCGACAATACAAGTTAATAATCCATACTTTTTTTTTACTCAATTGACTTACATGAAGAATTTCAGCTGGCCAATGTTTGGTGGGTGCATCTAAGGTGCAAAGCAGCATATGGGGATTTTCATGATGTTATTAGCTTTGACATTACATACTTGGTGAATCGATATAAGCTTCCTTTTGCAACTATACTGGATATCAACCACCACGGCCTATTAATTTTATTTGGTTTTGCTTTGCTCACCCATGAGGATGTAGATGCATTCAAGTGGTTATTTATGACATGGCTAGTGACCATTGGTGGCATTCATCCCAGATGCATAATGATGGATTAATGTGAAGGCATTAGAAAGGCAATTAGAGAAGTTATGCCAAATACTAGACACAGATTTTGTCTATGGCATATCCTCTCCAAAGTGCCTAAGAAGTTTAAACACAATGTAGACTTCAAGAATTCTCGAGATGACTTCAAAAGACTTGTTTATGATAGCTTAACAACTGAAATTTTTTAGGAAAATTGGCAATCCTTCAAAAACAAATACAACCTAGAAGGTAACCAATGGCTAATGAAGCTATATGAGGAAAGGAAGTTTTGGGTACTCGTGTATCTCAGTGATTCATTTTGGGCATATATGTATCTCAATAATCATAATCTTTTCATCAAATTAATTGTTTTTGAATCCTCATGCTGTTTGCTCATTTAACACATTTTTTTGGTGGTTTGAAGGTATGTTGTTTACATAGAGAAGTGAGAGTAGCATGCATACTTCAATGGGTTCATTCAACCTATAATCACCCTTAAACAATTTGTCGAGCAGTATGAGCTTACTTTTCGGGACAAGACAAAGGAGTATTTGGCTGAGTTTAAGATTAAAAATACCGTTGCCAAATGCCAATTAGAATTCCAATGGGAGAAGCAGTTCCAACAAGCCTTAATGCACACCATGTTTCACAAAGTTCAAGGTCAAATCTAGCGAATGGTGTACTGCCATATTGTTGAGTCTCAAGATCCGACAAGGTATGAACCAAAAATTTTCAAAATCCAAGAGAGATGCCTTGTCAATAACTGGTACTATAAGGAGTTTATTTATGAGGTTGAATACATTAAAGATGGACAACACTTCTCATGCATATGCAAGAGGTTCCAATGTAGCGTATCATTTGCTACCATATCATGAAAATATTAAACTATAAAGGTATCGGCCATATAAATGAAAGGTATCTATTTTCAAAATGGAGAAAGGACATCAAAAGGGAACATAATAGTATCTTCTCACGTGATTGGTACCCACAGCTTCCAGAACAACATCAGAAGTTCAAGGAGCTTGAAAAAATATTTCATGATGCAGCAGATCATGCATTGCAGTAGAATAAATTTGTTGTTTTTAGAAATCACCTAAAGCAATTGAGAGATGAAATTTTTGGAGCAGAGGAGGATCCAAAAATAAATCTTGAGTCCAACCCGAATCCTAATGAGGGGGGTGTTGAAAATGCCAACACCAATGCTAGCAACGAGACACATTTACTGGACCCTCCAATAGTAAGAACTCGAGGGTGGCCAAGGACTAACAGAATAAGATCTCAGTGCCAAAATTACCAATCACCTAGGTTTACAAGAAACATCCCTCGAAGGAACCAACCTAGTGGGCGTATTGGAAACAACAATGCATCACCAATCCCTCAAGCACCTTCAAACATACCTTCCCAAATGCACTTGGTGTGAAGAGTAATAACTCAAGGAATAGCTGAAGGTTTTGCCGTGTATTACATTAGAAGGCAGAGCCTTTAAATTATAGAGGACAGATGCAGTGGTAGAGATATACAACAACTCTGTCACTGTCAGGTATACATAGAAGAATACAAGTCCTATTAGATGTGTATGAGATGGATTATTACAAAACAAATAAATAAAAATATTTATCCATTAACACCCCCCGTAAGTTGAGCCGACGGTCTGCAGAGGCAAAGCTTGTCACAGTGAGTCTTGAAAGAGGCGTGGGCCAGTGGTTTAGTCATGATATCAGCAATCTAATCTGAACTATTGATACACCGAATGTGAACCAAGCCTAGTCGAATTTGATCTCTAAAAAAATGATAATCAATCTCTACATGTTTGGTGCGTGCATGGAAGACCGGATTAGAGCATAAATAAATGGCACTTACATTATCACACCAAAGAGTAGCAGGAGCGGATGAGTGACACCCAAGTACACGTAGTAAGGAGACCAGCCACATGACTTCAGCAGTAGTATTGGCAAGAGATTTGTACTCACTTTCAGTGGAAGATCTTGCAACCGTAGGTTATTTTTTGGATGACCAGGAAACTAATTTTTTACCCAAGAAAACTAGATAACCACCAGTGGAGCGCCTGTCATCCGGACACCCTGCCCAATCGCTGTCAGAATAACAGTGAAGAGAAAAATTAGAGTGCTTGGAAATGAACAAACCAAGAGAGCGGGTGGCATTCAAATAGCGAAGAAGTATTTTTCAGGCTTGCCAATGAACATCAGGTGCACAATGCATGAATTGAGCAAACTTGTTAACACTAAAGGAGATGTTAGGTCAAGTGAGGGTAATATATTGAAGAGTGCCAATGACTTTTCGGTATTCCTCAGCTGATGAGAAAGGCATGCCCATTAATTTATTGAGATTAGGGGAGACAGCCATTGGAGTAAAGCAACCTTTCGAATTGTCCATGAAGGTGGCCTAAAGGACTTCATCAATATATTTATTTTGAGATAAAAGAATGCCATCACCGACCTTAGATATGTCAATGCCCAGAAAATAATGAGCAGCTCTTAAGTCCTGAACTGGAAAAACCTTGTGAATACGGTCTAGAAACCAGGAAAGGAGAGTGGAGCTCGAGCATGTAACAAGAATGCCATCCACATAAATTAAAATAAAAAGTTTAGCAGTACCTTGTGTGAGAATGAACAGGGAATGGTCTGCTTGAGATGAACAAAAACCAAGACTGAGTAGGTAGGCAGACAACCGCTGAAACCAGGCTCGTAGAGCCTGCTTTAACCCATACAGAGAATGCCTGAGCTTACAAACATGGTTAGGCTAAGAAGAATCAATAAAAAAAATGGGTTGCTCCATATATAAATCAATATCCAAAAACCCATGTAAGAAAGCATTTGAAATATCCAATTGGCGAGTTGGCCAATTATGCACAGTAGCAATAGAGAGTATAGTTCGGACAGTGGTAAATTTAACTACGGGAGAGAATGTTTCCAAGTAGTCGATGCCAGATTGTTGAGAGTATCCCTTCGCTACCAAACGAGCCTTATATCGCTCAAGCGACCCATGAGATTTTTGTTTAATTCTGAAGATCCATTTATTTCTAATGACATTGGTGTTTTATGGTCTAGGAACCAAAGTCCAAGTCTTGTTTTGTATTAATACATCAAGCTCAAGTTGCATTGCAGCTCTCCATTTGGGACATTTGTTTGCTTGGGCAAAGGTTTTGGGTTCGTTGAGCAGAGAGGTGGTGATAGTATTGGCTTGGCGGTGGGACATAGTGGAAGGTTTTAGGGTCATATGATGGGTACGGGAAGGGGAAGGAGATGGTTGACTTGGATACTTAATGAGATCAACCACTAACTTGAGTTCAGATGGTTGAGAGGGACGGGATATAGTGGGTGATTTGGGAGAGGAAGGAGACCGAGATGAAGCAGGTGAAGTGGGCACAGGCAGACTTTGAGAACCAGACATAGATAAAGGATGTAAAGTGGTAGAAGGAAAGGAAGAAGTACCTGATGCAATTTAATCCGAGGAAAGAAGGGCAATCCACCTTACATTCAGCCATGGAGTGTGCTGTGCTACTGCTGGTGCAGATGGAGATAGGTGACGGAAGGGAAACATAGTGGAATGAAACTTTACATGTTTGGCTAAGTAGACCTAACCCCCAATAGGATCTAGATATCGATAAGCAGTATGTAAAGGACTCTGACCAAGATAAACACATTGATTTGAGCGGAAGGAAAATTTATGACGATTATATGGATGAAGCAAGGGGAAAACAACACAACCAAAAGGGTGAAAAGCCAAGTAATGGGGATCTTTTTGAAATAATTTTTGAAAGGTAGATTGTTTTTTAAGAACATCAGATGGTAGGACATTGATCACCATGGCACTTTGTTCAAGTGCATAATTCCAATATTTAAGAGGCATGTTGGCATGAGCAAGTAAACTATGAGCAGTGTCAATAAGATGGCGAATTTTACGCTCAGTGGTGCCATTTTGTTCGTGTGTGTACGGACATGCAATGCGGTGATGAATACCAGTTCTTTTAAAATGAGAGTGAAGTTTTTTATACTCACCACCCCAATCAGAATGAAAAGCATGGATTTTGGCATTAAATTGACGATTAATGAGAGATTCGAAAGATAAAAATGTAGAGTAGACATCACTTTTATTTTTCAAAAAATAAATCCATGTAAAATGAGTAAAGTCATTAATAAAAATAACAAAATACTTATGACCCAAATTAGACTGAAGAGGAACAGGGCCCCAAACATCAGAATAAACAATCTCAAAAGGACTAGAGCTTGTGTGCTCTTTAGAAGCTAAGGGAACTTGAAATAATTTACCCAAACGACAGCTAGAACAAGGACTAAGAGTTGAATTTAACACTGAAACATGACCATCTCTGACTAAGGAAGCAAGCTTGGATGAATTGGGATGACCAAGCCGTTGGTGCCATTCATCAAGGCTGGGCACGGTGGAGACAGTAGAAGCACTTGGAGAGGCTGAACGCAAGGTGTAAAGTCCATCTTCACTAGGACCTTGCATCAAGATCTTCTTGGATTGTTGGTCCCTTTGGAATGATACCCTACTCACCCTATATGCAGTCTAGTGAGACTAAGGGTTCAATTAAATCCCCATCAGCCTACCAAACCGAGTCGCCATAACTCGGACCGCGGTATAAGTGTCCTTATGGCTAGCCAACTATATTCAACTAGATTTACTACCAGACTACTAAGGGCAATATTCCATGTTTTGTATTTATATTTATTCTTTACGTATAATGTATAGTCATCAAATAACAATTTAATTTATTGTAATAACTGACTGGTGTCAAGCAAGTATACTAGATCTGCTAGTAATACAAAGAAATATAGGTTAAGACCCCAAATATCGTACCCAAGGGAACATGAATTGCTAAGGATAATATCTATGTATGAATTAAATTAATCCGAGATAGTTTCCCAAATGTTTTTGATTTAAAGGAAAAACTTAAACTAAATAAACAATTAAACAAAATAAAAACTAAAATTAGACTAACATGAATTAAAAACAAAACAATAACTGAAATTCCCTTGCTAAAAAAACTATCAACCTTAACTTTCATTGTAATGACTTAAATTCAATAGATACACCAGTGATTATGGAAAACTAGTAATAAAGCTAGATATCTTTATTCAAGTATATCATTCTTAGTATTAAACTCATAGATAAATCTAATACTTAGCATGAAAATCTAGTTTTAACTTCCTAAATATTCATTGAACTCTTTTTCAAGTAATTCAATTCCAATTTATTCTTAGTTCCTCCTCTCTTAGTATTAATCAATAAAATTAACACATAATTATCTCAAATTTCGGATAATAATCATGCATAAACATTAAAGAGTTAACCCAAGGACATGCAAATCATTAACTATGTCAAAACCAATTTTTAGTTATTTACTCAATAAACCAATAATTAATCTTAACACAATTAAAGATAAGAATATGCTTAAAACCAAGAAATAATCAACCGATATTGAAATTAAGCTCAAATTAAAGTCATAATAATGAAAATATGAGATTTCAAGAATCCATTAGTAAAAGAAGAAAAAACTACTTCATAAACATATTAAAAACTAAAACAATGTTAAAAAGAAAAAAAAATAAAAACAGAAAAAACTAGAAAAATAATGTAAAACTAAAACTAAAGAATTCTACTTAATTCTTCTAATTGATTCTACGTTTTCTTACTAATTAATCCTACTTTTTTTCTTTTGTGTTAGAGTCTTCTATTTATAGGCAAAATATGTTGTAGAAGCTTTCTAAACTTCCTCAATTGGAGTAGGAAGAGAATCCTTCCTGAATTGGAGAAAATCGAAAATCCTTCATTGAATTGGAGAATCTGTGCGAGCATGGCCATATGTTTTCCTTTGTTATTCTTCACGTGGCCATTGGTTCTTCTTAGCTCTTCTTCACGTGGCCATGGGTTCTTCTTAGTTATTCCTCATGTGGCCATATGTTCCTCTTAGTTATTCCTCACGTGGCCATGTGTTCTTCACTTGACATTTTTCACGTGGCCATGCATAATTTCCTTCTTTGAGATACATGGCCACACATTGAACTTCTGGACCTCACGCCTATTCATTGACATGAATTTTCCAAATTCTCAATTTTGGCCCAAATCTTCTTGCCTTTTTGTAATTAAGTCCTTTTCTTTGCAAAATAACCCTGAGAAACACCAAAATTTATAATTAACTCCAAAAACATAAAATTAACCAATTAAACTCAAATTCAACCTAATTAACACAAAATTAACTTAATTAAATACCTAAAAACATACTAAAAACATCATATAATTCATCATTATCAAGTACCCCACACTTAAACTTTGCTCGCCCTCGAGCAAATTAGAACAATCCAACTTCTCAAAATAATCAAACTCAAATAAAGAATCATGCATTTCAAAACCAAGCTTAACAATTAACAAGAGCACTTAATAAAATTTCAATTAGAATAAATTCAATCAAGACAATATAAGTTAGTTTTCTTGTGTGTGTGCAAGACCAAAATATTTTAAGCATTTTCAAAATCCAAAAAACCAATGCAAATTCATAGTCAAGCTTAGAATGATTGTACACCTAAGTGTACAAATGGTTTCGCGCTTGAAACTCTAGAAACACCATAGACCTCTCTTTTAGCACCGGAACTCGAAGGTCATCTCCGCTAAACAACTCAAAAATAAAACTTAGAATCACTTAGGTCTTTTAAAGGTTGTAATGGGGCTAAGGTATTGGTTATCAAAGAATGGATAAAAGATCAACAAAAAGAATAGCCATTCTAAGATAAAACAGACTAATAATTATGAAATTTGATCCCATTAACTTAATCAATAAAGAACTTAGACAAACTTAATCAATCCTTCACAATTCAAAGCTCTTACGAAAGAGAAATAACAATTGAAACTCTCTTATATTCACAATTCATACCCTTTTAAGAAGTCATAATTGTTTTTTTTTTCTTGTAACTACCCCACACTTAAATTTTGCCATACTTGCTAGCTTTATTTCATTTTCTTTCTCTTTCATTTTCTTTTCTTTTCTTTCATTTTTTTTACTTTTTTTCATTCATTTTTTTTCATACTATCTTTGATTTTGGCAATACAATAATAACACGGGTAATCACAAAGTCACAATTCACTATTTACTTAACTTCAACAATAGCCCTTAGCAATAAAATTCAAAATTATCTTACGAAACTCATCAAGATACTCAATTCCTATTAATCCATCCGATCTTAGAGTGGCCAATTCTAGAAGGGAAGATAAAAGTTTTTTAAGCTATATGGTAAAATAAATGAGTGTAATAAGAAAAAAAAATATGGCACGCATTAAGCATACCTCATTAGGCTCAAAATGGTTAACAAAGGATACAAATATGCATAAAGGGTAGAAAATAAGTTAAGATATGGCTCATCAAAAAAAAATTGCCTAGATCACTTTCTAGCTTGAATTAAGTTGCTTTTATGCTTTGAAGGGTGATGAGGAAGGTTCTAGTGTTCTAAATTTCCTTACTTCACTACTTCATTGCATTATTTTTCTTTAAGTTCAAAAACTAGTCTTAAGTGCTCAAAAAGAATTTGGAAACTAACAAATATTTATCAAGTTGAATATTAAACTAGTCAAAAATTCATTAAACAACATACTTGTTCTACTGCTAAACAAGAATTTTAAACATTGCACATTCTAAATTCAAGTTTAATATGTTCATTTTGAGAAAAAACTAAGGCGCACTAAGCTAAATGTATGATAAATGATAAATAAATTAACTAAACTAACATGCAAAATAAAAACTAAACATAAAAACTAAACATGCAAACTAAAACCAAACTAAACAACTATAACAAAAAACAAAATGACAAACAAAATAATTCATAAGTAAGAATATGAGCAAGGTAAGAAAAACTTCCTTAATTGGTCTTCAATTTCTAGCTCAGTTGAGCTCTATCCCCCTCTTTAAAATATTGCTGTCCTCAGCAAAGAATGAAAAATTTTAGCACACTTCATCACTTGAGAAACAAGTTAGTGCCCAACAAAAACTGTAAGCTCACCACACTTAGAACCATAATTAAGCCAAAAATAAAGCATGAGACCAATGAGATTGAGTTAACAAGCATACATGCCTATAAAACCAATAAAGTGCAATAAGCAAGACTGAATAATCATGGTAACTAAGCGAAGAAATGGAACTAGGCTAAACTTGCTTTCAATGCATAATATTCATATGTTGCAAAGTGGACAGTGCGTGAATCAAGTGTAAAGATAATTGATGATGGTTAGGCTTAAATAAAAAGAAAAGAAAGATTTTAATTAGTCATGGTAAGCACAAAATAAAATAAGCTAATTATAAATACAAACTCAACCTATATGAAGCCAACAATAAAGTTCAATGTCAAACAATAAGTAGCTAAGATTAAATGCAATGCATAACTGAAAATAAATCTTCAAGCAAACTTATATTCAATACTAATGAAACATACACCAATTTATTTGAAGTAAGCTCATCAAGTAAATCATGTAAATGAAAAATTAATTGTGTGTGTCTTAGTGGAAAGGTGTGTGCTTGGGTGAGAAATGAAGTGCAACATGTTTCATCACAAAAGTCCCAATTAGCCATGCCATACATCATAAAGATATTAATGAAAATCAAGTCATTTTCAAATCATGCTTAACTAAATGTATATATAAAAAAATTTGATGTATTAAAATTGCAGATAATGACTTGAATAAAATTTAAGGCGCTAGGATTAGATAGCACGGCGGTCTGCTAGCCGGTTAGCTGGCGGGGTTAAGGGGCGACGCCCCTTACGGGGTTTCGGAGGGGCAGCACCCCTTGAAGCTTTGAAGCAATGAGAAACTTTGTAAAAATTTTCTGCACAAAACCTTATTTCGAAGTAGTAAGGAATGAACTGATGCAAGAGTATGATTAAATTTTGATTCTTTAATGTAAAAGTGTGTGCTTGAGTGTTTGTGTGAGTGAGTGTGTGAAGGTGTTTTGATCAAGTGAGTGAGTGTAGTAGTGTAATGGGAGTGTGTGAAGGTGTGGTGGGTGATGTATGAGTGAGGGGAGTGGTAAGAGCAAAGAAAATGCAAATGTATGGGAAGAAAGAAAAAAAACCGTGGTCATTTAAAATGGGGACAATGCACTCACATGTGGCCACTCGTGGGTGTAGGCATACCCACACGTGGGCGCGTATGGGAGCAAGGAGGAAACACGCGGCAGTGCACAGCTTAAGGCAAAATTTCACATAGGCGTGTGATTTTTATGGGTCAAGCAGTAGGCTTTCACGTGGCCACGCGTGGGTATAAGCACACCCACACGCGGCCACGCATAGAGATTGGGCGAGAGACACGTAGGCGCGCAACATGATATCTGCCTTAAACAACTTGCTGTTTGTTTGTGTTTTATGCATGGGTGTGCTTAGTGAAGAGGAAATGGAAGACTGCAAGTGGGCGCATATGGGATGAATGGAAGACTTACACGGCAGCGCAACTGCAGGAGGGGGAAAATACGTGGGCGTGCACAGGGCTGCTGCCAGGTAGGCTCTAGTCACACGGTTGTGCACTTGGCTAGGTAATTGAGTCCGCAAGCGCGCAGCTTAGCTGCTGACTCCCGAAACTTTTTCTCCTCCTTTTGAGCTTCATTTTTCTGCACATTAAAGCACCAAATTAAATTGCATTCACCTTAATTTCTTTTTAACCAATTTAAATTCAATCCCATTAATAATATTAATCCTTTACTCATGTAAATCAAAATTGAATCAATTTTTGCTAAAACTTCATCAAATTTGATTTTGAACCATATAAACCAATTACAACTTCACTCATACTCACTCAATTATGCCTTTTCTTTCTTGTCAAGCTCCAATTGAATTATGCTAGCAACAATTAATTAAAATCCTTTTGAAGTCCACTCTTAACTCAACATATGCAAAGTTCATGAAGCTTTATGCAATTAAAATCAAATTCACATCTAACCAACTCATAAATCTTTGATAAGTTCAATTTCACTTACCTCAAAAATATTTTTTTTTGATAAATTCATATTAGCTCTTTAATTACCTTAAAAGCACTTACCAATCCCAATTTAATCATGAAGCAGAAAAATCATTAAAAGTAGCTTCTTTTTCAAACCCAAATCTTAAACTCATGAATTAAAAGACACAAACTAATAACAAACATGTATTAAACTTTAAACTAAAAAACAATGGCAAAACAAATTATTGAAAATAACATGCAAAACATAAAAAAAAAAATTGATGAAAATTTAAAGAGAGAAGTTAGAGAAGAAGTTCTGGTTTATTGAGTTCCAGCTCGACTCATGTTACTCTCGGGAGGTCGAGCTTGTGATCCAAATATAGGTCTCTCCGAACTTTGCTCCTCATTTTCTCCCATTAGTAGAGGAAACCTATCATAGTTCACTAAACCTTGAAATTCCATGTCTTCAATAAAGTATGATTCCTCCTTTGGTTCATTGATAACGAACTCTACCGGCTCTTTTAGCCTAAATAAATCCTTCAAATGGACTGAATCCAGTATCTCCACTTGAGAATTTTTTCTTTCTTGCTCCTTTGGTGATAAATTCTCGATAAGAAATTCTACACCCTCTAAATAAACACACAACTTGTATTCAAAAACGAATTGTTCCTCTTGTTTCCTATCCTCTATTAATGAATGATTTGGTTCCTTTTCCTTACCACCATCACCTTGAAAATCCATGGAAGTGCTCAAAAGTTCTAGTTTAGATTCTAACTTTACAATTCCTTCCTCTTTATCCCTTAATAAATTTGCTTGACTCTTAATTGTCTCCTCTTGAGTCCTTATCTTCTCTTCTTGAATTCTAAACTTTTCCTCTTGAGCCTTAATGTAGCCTCCCACTCCTCTTTTTCAGCATAAAATTTCCTTTCCTTTCTTATAAGCAAATCACAAATATCTTCAGTTTCGGAGATAATAGCCTCTTGTATGGCCCTCCATTTTTCTTTTGCAACCCAAAATTGTTTGTCTTTACCTATAAGTAGGTTATGAAGACGTTGATTTTCGAAGTTATAGGCTTCTTTTGAATACCGTAGTTCTTGATTCTCTCTCCTTAATTCTTCCAATTGCACTCTTAAAGCCCAAAGAGAATAAGAATCATTAGCAATAGATGGTGATGAATAAGAATTTTGTGACTGTGCATGCAATAGTTTTATCTCTTCTCTTTCTCTTACTAAATCATTCATTTGTTGTTTTAAAAGAACCAATTCATAGTTTTGGACATCATCTTGAATAATGTTCAGAATTATTCCTGCAAAAAACAATCAACAAATCAAAAATAAAATAAAAATAAAAATCTCAGACTAACTTAATCAAAGATATTAAACAAACAACATTGTTGTGTCCCTGCAACGGCACCAAAAACTTGATCGGTGTCTAGCAAGTGTACTAGATCGGCTAGTAATATAGAAAAATATAGATTAAAACCCAAACATCGTACCCAAGGGAACATGGATTGCTAAGGATAATATCTATGTATGAATTAAATTAATCAGAGATGGTTTTCCAAATGTTTTTGATTTAAAGGCAAAACTTAAACTAAATAAACAATTAAACAAAATAAAAACTAAAATTAGACTAACATGAATTAAAAACAAAACAATAACTGAAATTCTCTTGCTAAAGAAACTATCAACCTTAACTTTCATTGTAATGACTTAAATTCAATAAATACACCAGTGATTATGGAAAAACTAGTAATAAACCTAGATATCTTTATTCAAGTATATCATTCTTAGTATTAAACTCATAGACAAATCTAATACTTAGCATGAAAATCTAGTTTTAACTTCCTAAATATTCATTGAACTCTTTTTCAAGTAATTCAATTCCAATTTATTCTTAGTTCCTCCTCTCTTAGTATTAATCAATAAAATTAACACATAATTATCTCATATTTTGGATAATAATCATGCATAAACATTAAAGAGTTAACCCAAAAACATACAAATCATTAACTGTGTCAAAACCAATTTTTAGTTATTTACTCAATAAACCAATAATTAATCTTAACACAATTAAAGATAAGAATATGCTTAAAACCAAGAAATAATCAACCGATATTGAAATTAAGTTCAAAATAAAGTCATAATAATAAAAATATGAGATTTCAAGAATCCATTAGAAAAAGAAGAAAAAACTCCATAAACATATTAAAAACTAAAACAATGTTAAAAAGAAAAAAAAAATAAAAACACAGAAAAACTAGAAAAACAACGTAAAACTAAAACTAAAGAATTATACTTAATTCTTCTAATTGATTCTACGTTTTCCTACTAATTGATCTTACTTTTTTTTCTTTGGTATTAGAGTCTTCTATTTATAGGCAAAATATGTTGTAGAAGAAAACTTCCTCAATTGGAGTAGGAAGAGAATCCTTCTTGAATTGGAGAAAATCGAAAATCCTTCGTTGAATTGGAGAATCTGTGCGTGGCCATGTGTTTTCCTTTGTTATTCTTCACGTGGCCACGGGTTCTTCTTAGCTCTTCTTCACGTGGCCATGGGTTCTTCTTAGTTATTCCTCACGTGGCCATGTGTTCCTCTTAATTATTCCTCATGTGGCCATGTGTTCTTCACTTGACATTTTTCACGTGGCCATGCATAATTTCCTTTTTTGAGATACATGGCCACACGTTGAACTTCTGGACCACACGCCTATTCATTGACATGAATTTTTCAAATTCACAATTTTGGCCCAAATCTTCTTGTCTTTTTGCAATTAAGTCATTTTCTTTGCAAAATAACCCTGAAAACACCAAAATTTACAATTAACTCCAAAAACATAAAATTAACCAATTAAACTCAAATTTAACATAATTAACACAAAATTAACTTAATTAAATACCTAAAAATATACTAAAAATATCATATAATTCATCATTATCAATAACCATAGTCATACTCTTCACATACTTGCTCATTCGTAAATAATGTAAGCATTATTCTTACAAGTCATACATACATGTATAAATATATCATACATTTAAATACAATTTACATGTTAATTCCTAAAATAACTAAATTACCATTTAATCCTTCAAATTTTCATCAAATTACAATTTTGCCCCTTTACTTTTAATTTATTTACCAAAATGCTATACTTATCTAATTAATACCATTAATTCAATATTTGTTCCCAATATTACTATTTAGCCCCTAAACTTGCTAAATTACCGTTAAGTCCCTCAATTTATGGTAAATTATGAAAATACCCTTCAATTCAGGCAATTTACCAAATTGCGACAAATTATACATTTTACACTACTAATACCATATTTATTAGTAAAATTTCAATATGGTCCCTAAACTTTATTTCTTGCATAAATTTTCATTTAATACTTATTTCATTTTTTTTAATTTAACCTTTATTTCACTTAAACTATATTTTTCCTCAATATTTGGCAATATTACAATTTTACCCTTAAATTTTTTATTCCTTTCATTTAAGCCCTTTTTTCCATTCTAACTATGTCATTTTTCATTCTTTTTATTTCTCCTCTTGATCCTAATTAACTAATTGGTTAATATTATATTTTTTATTTATGCAATAAATTTAATTTATTCCATTAAAATCCAATATTTTCACTATAATATAATGTAAAAATTAACTTAAAAATATTCTACTAAATTCCAAAAATTCCAATTAAATTAGTATAGCATCAAAATTACACTTACATTCAATTTATGACATTTTCTCCACAATTTAAACAAAATAAACCATCATAAACACACATATTCACACAAATCACACATATACTTAAGCAATTCTCATACAAGAATTATGGAATTTAAGGGATAATGTATCCACTAACATTGAATTCATCTCCTCCACACTTTAACCTTCCTTTCCTTGCCTAAGCTCCTTGAAATACCACCATCTCCTTAATGTTCCTTAAGTGGCCAAATATCTCAAGGCAAAAATCTATCATTTTGCTGCTTCCTTAATTCAATACAACCACATAGACATCAACTATACAACTTAATTTACCTTTTAGAACTCTTGAATTAAATTAAAAACCTCAATTTTACATACCTTGATTTTGAGATATAAGCTTTTCTTCTTGATTTCTAACACTTACAGCACCTTAATTGATCTTTTGAGACCCTCACCACTGAAAATAGAAGCTAGAATTTACTTGGAAAAATTTGTTTTGGTGGGAGAGAGAGAGAAAATTGAAAAAACTTCCATGAAAATGGAAGAAAAGCCATTTGGCCAAAGAAGAGAGGAGAACCCGTGAGAGCCATAGTGAAAATTCCAAAGAATTGTAGATTTTTGAGGTATTTATAGGGCTGGTTTGGGCTGAGCTTGGTCCAACCAAAACTTAGTCCAATTCCCATTTTAAGACCATTAAGCCTCCTAAAATTATTTCTCTCACTTTCAAAGCTCAATTTCACTCAAAATAAATTTCATAATTCTTAAAATAATATATTAAGTCTCCATAAAAAATTTTAGCTCAATTAGAGTCCTGTTTACTCAAATCGGTCCGATTAGCAAATTTTTGATGTTATCGAAAAATTACTTTTTCACTACCAGATAATTATAAATACCTATTAAAGATCAACTAGAAATTTTTGCAACTTTTAGAGATCCTTTGCTATTTTTAAAACATCGGTCAAACTCACGGTCAATAGGTTAATATTCAAACTGAAATCATTAATTTTCTCTTATTTCCTGAGTTTAAACATTCTTAAAAATACTTCCTTAACCCTCAAAATATATTCATTAAGCTCCATAATTTTTTTTGAGTCAGTCAAAAATTATTTTTCGGTCTGGTTTATTTTTATCAGTCCGATAACTCAATTTTTAAAGTCACCGAAAAATTAATTTTTCCTTATCATATAATTCTACATCTCATTTAATGTAGATTTGAAAATTTTGGTAATTTTTAGAGGTTATTTGCTATTTTTAAAGTTCAAGTAAAACTTTCAATCAACCCAAACACTATTTAAAACGAAACTGTAAAATTTTCTTGTTTTCGACTTTTTGGAACTTATTTGACCTAATTTCAATTGCAAATTTCACTCACGTGCTCCTACTGACTTGCTCTTTCCAATGATCAAATAAAATATTTTTCAACTCCAAGAGGTATTATTCACCCCCGGTATTACTATTCACCATTGAAAAATAATATTTTCAACTAGCCTGGTATTTGGGACATTACAATTCTCCCCTACTAATAAAAATTTCACCCTCGAAATTTCCTTTCATGTAACTACCATAGTGACATCCTTTAAATTAGAAGATCTCCTGGTGGAGAGAATCGGTTTAGGTAACTTATCTCACTTACATTCCAATAATGGTCACGTCTTTCAGTCCTTACCATCTAGTAACTCAACTATCTTCATGCACTTTTTACACTTATAATCACTTCCGGTATTAAGACCTACGCATGGCATGTATACGTAACACGTCATCTTTATTATACCATTCCGATCTTAGAACCGCCTAAACCGCACTCTGATACCACTAAATGTAACACCCTCATACTGCTGTACAATATACGCGATAATCGGATGTTAAAACCTATGCATGAATTGGTACATTTTTTTCTTTTTTTGCAATACCTACAACCATGCTTATAACATAATTTCCTACATAAACAACCGTGTCTCAATAATTCACAAACATACGTTATATACTATAGTCCTGAGCCTATACAATTATTATACTTTCCGTACCAACATACACATGCCAAATCTAACTTTTTTCTTGATCTTTATTATGCTCTTGACTATGTTCGGCCACTGAAATATCAGTATCTCCATAACCTGTGCGCAATCAGCAAACTACGCGTTGAGCATCGAAACGCTCAGTGGTGGATACGTATCCCAAACCTTCCATAAAAAAATCACATACACACATACGTACACACTTGCATGCACTTACTCATACATGCATTCATTCACACATACATATACATACCTTACATACATACATATACATATATTCTTATGCATGCATACGTACTCATAAGTATACATTTACATACACATGCATACATATTCAAATGCATACATACTCACATACATACATTTGCTTACACATGCATACATACTCATATACATACATTTGCTTACACATGCATAAATATATGCATACATACATTCATATACATATATACGTACATCCCATGCATGTATATACTTATACATACATTACATGCACACCTATACTTATACATACATTACATGTATGCGTATACATGTACATACATTACATGCATACTTATACATATACATACATTACATGCATGCTTATACATGTACATACATTACATGCATACTTATATACCTATACATATACATATACATATACATATACATATACATATACATATACATATACATATACATATACATATACATATACATATACATATACATATACATATACATATACATATACATGCATACATGTTCACATACGTACATTCTCATATACATGTATACATATTCGCATACTTACATTCATATATACATAAGTATATGTTCAGGTACATACACTTACATACATTCATAATCGTATACATACATATTCATACACATACATTCTTACATCTACATATACATAAACTCACACACACATCTATACATATACATATATGCATACATATCCATATACATATGCATACATATATATGGACATATACATATATACATACATATACATATACTTACATATACATATATTTACATATACATACATTACATGCATAGAAATTTACATATACATTTACATACATGCATACATAGTTACATTTACATCCATACATTTCTTTGTTTCTTAGTATTGCCCACAATAAAAATCTCGGACTGGATACACGGGACAGAGACCCTAAAGTCCCACATGTGGGGTGACCCCCGAAGGATCACAAATATGAACATGAACATGGTACTTATAACTTGTGAACATATAACATGAGGTAGACCATTATTAGCTTACCGAATCGAGTCGGCATGACCCGAACCACGGTATAAGTGTTCCTATGGCTAGCTAACTATATTCCCAACTAGATTTACTACCAGACTACTAAGAACAATATTTCATGTCCTGTATTTATATTTATTCTTTACGTATAATGCAAAGTCATTAAATAACAATTTAATTTATTGTAATAACCATAGTCATACTCTTCACATGCTTGCTCATTCATATATAATGTAAGCATTATTCTTACAAGTCATACATACATGTATACATATATCATACATATATATTTAAATACAATTTACATATTAATTCCTAAAATAACTAAATTAACATTTAATCCTTCAAATTTTCACCAAATTACTATTATGCCCCTTACTTTTAATTTATTTACCAAAATGTTATACTTGTTTAATTAATACCATTAATTCAATATTTGTTCCCAATATTACTATTTAGCCCCTAAACTTGCTAAATTACCATTAAGTCCCTCAATTTATGGTAAATTACGAAAATACCCTTCAATTCATTTAATTTACCAAATCATCACTAATTATACATTTTATACTACTAATACCATATTTATTAGTAAAATTTCAATATGGTCCATAAACTTTATTTCTTGCATAAATTTTTATTTAATACTTATTTCATTTTTTTAATTTAACCTTTATTTCACTTAAACTATATTTTTCCTCAATATTTGGCAATATTACAATTTTACCCTTAAATTTTTTATTCCTTTCATTTAAGTCTTTTTTTCCATTCTAACTATGTCCTTTTTCATTCTTTTTATTTCTCATTTTGATCCCAATTAACTAATTGGTCAAGATTATATTTTTATTTATGCAATAAATTCAATTTATTCAATTAAAATCCAATATTTTTACTATAACATAATGTAAAATTTAACTTAAAAATATTCTACTAAATTTTAAAAATTTCAATTAAATTAGTATAGCATCAAAATTACACTTACATTCAATTTATGACATTTCCTCCACGATTTAAACAAAATAAACCATCATAAACACACATATTCACACAAATCACACATATACATAAGCAATTCTCATACAAAAATTATAAAATTTAAGGGATAATGTATCAATTAACCTTGAATTCATCTCCTTCACACTTTAACCTTCCTTTCCTTGCCTTAGCTCCTTGAAATACCACCATATCCTTAATGTTCCTTAAGTGGCCAAATATCCCAAGGAAAAAATCTATCATTTTCTTGCTTTTTTAATTCAATACAACCACATAAACATCATCTATACAACTTAATTTACCTATTAGAACCCTTAAATTAAATTAAAAACCTCAATTTTACATACCTTGATTTTGAGACATAAGCTTTTCTTCTTGATTTTTAACACTTTCAGTACCTTAATTAATCTTTTGAGACCTTCACCACTGAGAATAGAAGCTGGAATTTACTTGGAAAAGTTTATTTTGGTGGGAGAGAGAGAGAAAATTGAAGAAACTTCCATGAAAATGGAAGAAAAGCCATTCGACCAAAGAAGATAGGAGAACCCGTGAGAGCCATGGTGAAAATTTTGAGAATTACAGATTTTTGAGGTATTTATAGGGTTGGTTTGGGCTGGGCTTGGTCCAACCTATTGGTCCAACCAAAACTTAGCCTAGTTCCCATTTTAAGCCTATTATGCCTCCTAAAATCATTTCTCTCACTTTCGAAGCTCAATTTTACTCAAAATTAATTTTATAATTCTTAAAATAATATATTAAGCCTCCATAAAAAAATTTAAGCTTAATCAGAGTCTGTTTTCGGTCCAGTTCGCTCAAACCGATCCAATTAGCAAATTTTCGGTGTTACTAAAAACTCACTTTTTCACTATCAGATAATTCTAAATACTTATTAAAGATCAACTGAAAATTTCTGCAACTTTTAGAGATCCTTTGCTATTTTTAAAATCTCTATCAAACTCACGATCAATAGGTTACTATTCAAATCGAAATTATTAATTCTCTTACTTTCTGAGTTCAAACCTTCTTAAAAATACTTTCTTAACCCTCAAAATATATTTATTAGGCTCCATGAATATTTTTAAGTCAGTCAGAAATTATTTCTCGATCTGGTTTACTTTTACCAATCCGATAACTCAATTTTCAAAGTCACCGAAAAATTAATATTTTCTTACCATATGATTCTACATCTCATTTAATGTAGATCTAGAAATTTCGGTAATTTTTAGAGGTCATTTGCTATTTTTAAAGTTCAAGTCAAACTTTCAGTCAACCCAAATACTATTTAAAATGAAACCATAAAATTTTCTTATTTTTGATTTTTGGAGACCTATTTGACCTCATTTCAATTGCAAATTTTATCCACGTGCTCCTGTTGGCTTGCTCTTTCCAATGATCAAATAAAATATTTTTCGACTTCGGAAGGTACTTTTCATCTTGGTGTCACTATTTACCATCGAAAAATACTATTTCCGACTTGCCCGATATTTGGGCCATTACATAGCTCCTCCACCAAAACAAACACACAAATCCAGTTATACTTTTTCGATCATCCACTGAACCAGCCCAATCACTATCTGTATAAGCCATAAGATCACTATTTTCATTCTTCACATACCTTATGCCATAATTTATAGTGCCTTTAACATATGTCAATATTCTTTAGCAGCACCAGGGTGATGTTTGTTTGGATTATGCATGAAAGGTAAAACCAAACTTACTGCAAACATAAGACCAGGCCAAGAGTGTGTGAGATACATCAGACCTCCCACAAACTTCTAAAGAACTTCTCATCTGCCTTCTCAACTCCATCTTTCAAAAGTAATTTATCATTAGCTTTAAGTGAAGTTTTGGCAGCCTTGCAATTAAACATTCCAAATCATTTCAACAAATCTACAACATATTTCTTTTGATAGAGAGAGATTCCACCTGCATCTTGAACAATTTCCAAACCCAAAAAATAATGTGAAAGTTCCAGATCAGTCATATCAAATGCCTCCATCATGGACTCCTTAAACGTTTTTATCAAGCCAAAAGAACTACCAATGTAAATTATATCATCCACGTATAGACATACTATCAAATAATCATTTCCATAACACTTAATATACAAAGTAGGCTCATTAGCACTCCTTAAAAAATATTTTTGAGAAAATAGGACTCAATTTCGGCATACCAAGCTTGCAATGCTTGTTTTAGCCTGTAGAGTGCTTTATGTAATTTATAAACCTTGTGTTCAGACCCTTACACCTCAAAACCTTTTAGCTGCTCAACATATACATCTTCAACCAAATCACCATTAAGAAAAGTCAATTTTACATCAAATTGGTAAATAGGCAAATTATTTTGAGCAGCCATAACTAGAAATAATCTAACTGTATCCAAACATGCAATAGGGGCAAAAGTATTAGAAAAGTCAGTACCTGGAACTAGTGCATACCCTTTCACAACCAAGATTTGTTCTTCTTTAATGAACCATCTGGATGAAATTTGGACTTAAAAATCCATTTAAGTCCGATAGCATCTTTCCCTTCAAGCAAATCAACCAAACTCCAGGTCTGATTTTTTTCAATGCCTGCCAATTCTTCTTTCATTGCTATAACCCATTCCTCTTTAGTTGCTGCATCTTCAAAACAAGTAGGTTCTATGGCAAGACAAGAAAAATCAGAATTAGCATAAATATCTTATATACTTCTTACTTTTCTTGGAAGAGAATCTGAAGTAGAGTCTATTGCAGGTCCATCTGAAGTAGAGTCTAAGTCAAAGGAACCGAAGTCATACTCAATAATTTCTTTGCTGATAGGTGCAACACTTGCTTCTATCCAATCCCAAGCATCGTCTTCATTAAAAATGACATCACGGCTAATAATTAATTTTCCAATGATGGGATTGAAGAATCGATAACCTTTTTGTCTATTTGCTGTAGCCAATGAAAATGCATTTGATGCTTTTCTCATCAAGCTTCCTTCTTAACTCTAATGGAAAATATGAGCATAGGCAGTAGATCCAAAAATTTGTAGATGACTAATGTGTGGGTTTCTACCACACCATGCTTCATAAGGGGTCTTTCCTTCAATTGCTCACGTTGGTGACCGATTAAGAACATATATAGTAGTAGCCACCGCCTCTGCCCAAAATTTTAATAGAAGATGCTTATCTTTCAACATTTTTTTGGCAGCTTCAACAATTGTTCTATTTTTTTGCTCCGCTACACCGTTTTTTTGTGGTGAACAGCTAGCTATTAGTTGCCTCTGAATACCAAAGTTACTGCAAAACACCTCAAATTCTTTGGATGTGAATTCTCCTCCACAATTAATCCGGAGTGTTATGATTGAACTATTGGATTCTTTCTCTACTTCATCTTTAAATTGCTTGAAAAAAACAAGAGCCTCTGCTTTCTCTTTCAAGAAATACACCCATGTCATTCTCGAAAAATCATAAACAAAGATTAGGAAATACTTACTTCCTTTCAATGATGGTGTTTGCATCGGTCCGCAAATATTAGCATGAACAAGCATTAGAGGTTTAGTGGCTCTCTTAAGACTTATCCACTGGGAATTTTTCATCATGATGTTTCCCGAGAATGCAAGGTTCACATTTAGAGTTCAGGTTCCAAATTGCTGGAAGTCCTCTCACCATGTTCTGATCATGTAACATTTGTAACCCACCAATATTGAGATGAGCAAATCTTCTATGCCAAAGAATAGCATCATCACATGAAGCAACAAAGGCAGCAACATCAAATTGTGAAAACATGATAGGAAACATTTTATTCTCAGACATTTTGATTAAATGATCCAAATTTCTGCTCCTTTTGTCGTAAATCAAGCATTCTTCATTGTCAACAATAGCGTAATAACCCTTCTTCAATAACTGACCAAAGCTCAAAAGATTATTCCCCAAACTAGGAATATACATAACATTATGAATGAGTTTTCTACCTGTTTTGTAATTTACTGCAATTATGCCAATACCACTCACCTCAACTTGACTATTGTTTCCTAAGGTCACATTTAATTTCACCGAGTCATCAATTTCCACAAAATAACTCCGGTTGCCTATCATATGATTACTACAACCACTGTCTAAATACCATACCTTAGAGGACACAGTAACATTAGCACCCAGATAAGCAATGAATAAATTATCAAAATCATCATATTTCTGTTCATAGAAATTAGCTTGGGCTTTTGCTTTGCAATTCTTTGCTATATGACCAAATCCTTTACAATTATAACATTGAATTGCATTTTTTTAGGGTCTAATTTGTTTTTTTTTTTTGCCAACAATTTTTCTCCAAGTGGTTAGTTTTACCATAATGAGAACATACAAGTAGAGAGTTTACATTACCCTGGTGTCTCTCTCGACCATTTGAACCACCACGACCTCTGCCACAACTTGATCGTCCTCTCCCACATCCTCTTCGATTGCCAAATCCTCCTCTTCCTGAGCCTTTAGACTTTTTCATCTCAAATTTTGTCTGAAAAGCATGCTCTAGAGGGGCTCATGCTGATCTATTCAAGTGAGCTTCATGTGACTTAAGAGAACCCATCAATTCAACCAAGGCATAATCAGATAAATCCTTGGATTCTTCACTAGCAACTACAATATGATCAAACTTTGGTGGTAAACTCCTTAAAACTCTTTCAACAACTTTCTGTTCTATCAAATCCTCACCAAAAGAATGAATTTGATTCACAAGGGTTGAGATTCTTACAGAAAAATCTTATATTTTGTCAGTTGGCTTCATCGTCAAATTCTCAAGATCACGACGAAGAGTCTGCAATTTCACTGTCATCACCTTGCTGGACCCTTGATAATGCTCATGTAGCAAATTCCATGCCTCCTTTGAAGTGGTTGCTCCCATCACCTGTGGAAACAGAGTATCATCTATGCTTTGTTGGATTAGGAATAGGGCTTTGGCATCCTTGTTTTGCTTTTCCCTCAAATCACTTCTCTAGGCTGCTGTCAACCTTGTACCTTGCTCGAGATCTGCAATTTCTCCATATCCATTCTCTACAAAATCCCACAATTCTTGAGTTCTAAACAAGGTTCTCATTTTCATGGTCCAAAATTGATAATTGTTACCATTAAAATGGGAACATTTTGAGCATTCAAATTGTTGTTGTTGGCAGCCATTTTAGTATTTCACCACAACTCTCTCACGTCCACTTATCCTCTCTTTAATTTCTCTCCCACAGTCCCACACAGATATGGGCTCTGATACCAAATGTAGAAAGAGAAAGACAAAATATAGCTCTCGAAAGTAAAGAACTATGACTTGAAAGAAATTCCTGTGTATATTTCATTCATATCCACATGGTAAAACAAATGAACCTTAAATAGACATATGGCCCATACAAATAGGAAGCACGTAGCCATGAAAATTAAAACTGATAAAAACAAATCTAAGCAGTAAGCACTAACATAGAAAATGCCTAAACAATAGCAACAGAAATAAAAGAAAGTGGAGCATGATAACAACCACGTTATTGGACAGGTGGCTAAAGCTTAAATTAGTCAACATAAACTATGTTTTGGCCTGCACAAAGACACTGAAATTGCTTAGTATGCTCTCTTGTTTGTTAGATTTGGAAGTGATTTTTGATAGACATTTGGCTATTTTCTTGTTTGGTTTAGTTGAGAGTAAGTTCATTGTTCTGATTTGAAAGTTTGAGTGGTCCATTGATGTGGATACATTATATTTTACTCGAGGATAAGTAAATGTTCAAGTTTGGGTTAGTTGATATATTGCTAATTTTACTATATTTTTTATACAATTTACGTATGTTTTTCAGTTAAGTTTTAGTTAATTTCGTGTTTTTTTGGTTTATTTCAAGTATAAATTTTAGAACTATTCCATTTGTTGTTTTTTCTTTATTTTCTAGGTTGATTTTGAAGTTTGATCTAAGTTGAAGTTGATTTTGGAAGAGAAAAATGAAGTTTTGCTAATTTGTGGAGCTCGCACTCTTGAGTAAGATGTTGTTCATGCCTATGACAAGTTAGAAGAGAAAAAAAAATTCTCTTTGGATAAGCAAAAAGGGTCAATGATCGTGAGGTACATATGTCCTCAAGGTTGTGATGCCCTCTCGAACTCAAATTTTTAGACAAATTTCTAATGCAAAAATTGGTTTTCCTCATCTAGAAGGGGTCACGATTGTGAGGATGCACACACCCAGAATTAGAGGAATGACATTGTTTTAGACTTAAAAGAGTCATTTTTTAATTCGAATTGCAATTTTTGGCCCAGAGAGAATTAGGGGAAAACACTTTGTAACATAGTTTTACTTTGAAGTTACTAGTTTTTAGTGATTTTCTTTCAATTCTTCATGGATATTCATTCGTTCTTTAAGAATATTGAAGCTTGGAACTAAGATTGAGGATTTCAAATTTCAAATTTGGTTCTCTTTGAAGTTGTAACTTGCTTTCTCTCTTTACTCTCTATTTTCACCATGTTTATGGAGTAGATCTTCTTTTTATTAATGGATTCTTGAATCCCTAGATTGGATATTGGACTATTGATTATATTTTATAAAATTTTCAGTTCAAGTTTAATTCTATACTCCTTGTTCTCAATGCTTGGGTAAATTTCTACTATATTAATGTCGATATTGTTGTTGGATTGACCAATAAAATACATGAACATAGTTTGAATGTTTATTCATGATTATTAGTAAAAGAATAACTTATTTTATCTCTTGTATTATTTGAATAAATTGCTTGAGATGATATTAGGGATTGAAATTGTTATTTGAATAAAGGGATTTCTCTTGAACTCGTTATTGTGCGATTCAAATATTAACCTTTTGAATTAGGATTAAGATTGAATTGAGAGGTACATTCCACTTATGGTTACTAAGTTTAACATTTGAATTCTCTAACTTGACTGAAAATTGAATTTAATTGATATCAATAATAATATAAAGAAGATGGATGGCGTTAACAAGTTTTAATCTTTGAACTGTTTTCTTGAGTTGTTTTGATAATTTTAGTGTCTAATTTGCATTTATTATTTTATAATCTAGTTTAAGTAACTAAGAAACCTATTTAACCACAAATTCTCAAATTGATCTCTGCGAGACAATATTCATATACTCTATGTTGACTGGTACTACTTGATTGGTACATTTGCCAAGGTACGCATCAATTAAGATAGGTAAAAGTCGTCCAACCCTTGGTGGAGAAAGTCTCCTAGCCAAAATTCATATGCATCTCTCTCTGTAGCTAGAACGCAAAAGATTGAAACGAAAGTTCTTTCCTTTTGGTTTTTAGTTCATTTATCCCTATGTGGATATTCTTAAAGAAATTCCATCTTTGGATTGTTGTGGTTTACTACAACTCGACATGAAGGCACCAAACTATTTGGATTAGGAAACAATATAACACCACAAAAATAAATAAATAAATAAATTTAGTGAGAGATTCAAATCCGTTCTAATTATTTGTTTGTTTGGATCTGTTTCATTTTAAACATGAAAATGAATGAAGATTACGTAGGAAAAGACACATAAACAACCTGAAACATATCAATTTTATAATCTTTACCAATGGATAGAATTGTCCTAAAGTAAAAGGCGATTTACTAAATGATTAAAAATTATTGCGACAAACTTTAGCAATGGATACCCGCTGCTATAAAAAAAATAAATTTATTTTTTAATTTGCTAATGGATTTACTGTCACTAAAAGTTTGAAGAATACAGGAGTTCATGTTAAAGATAGGACAGACTTAGCGACTAAAAATTCAATCTTAATGGCTAAACAACCAAATTTCAGTAACTATAGTGACATATGTTTAACTAAATATATCTATCGCAAAAAGTTAGCTACAAACACTGAAGTGTTGTTAAAAATTCTAGCAAAGAGCATTTTACAACTTATGGAATCCATCGCTAAGTCTGTCAGTGAAGCATTTAGTGACAAATATAGGTCTTTAGCAATGAATTTCTTCGTCGCTAAAATGTATTTTTGTTTTACTTGTAGTATAAGCTGGAAAGATAAAATCATATACCATGTCATAGTTTAGGTGATTCTAATTAATTTAAATATGGTTATTCTTGTTAATGAGTTATAAAATTTTTAAATTCCACTACGCATGTTTAATGAGTTAATGAGTTATAAAATTGTTAATGTGTAATGTATGCATGTTTAACCTAACAACATCTATCTAGAATTTGCTCCAGATTAAAGTATAGCCTATTTAGAATAGAAATCAACAGAAGTTCAAAAAACCCAATTCACCCCCTCTTGAGCTATTTGGAACCGATAATCAACTCTTATAACAAAAAGTCAGCCTAGATATTTATGTTAAAAGAGCTAATTAATAAGTTTATATTATTGACAAAAGACGAAAAATTTATGAATTTCTATGTGCTAACTTATAAAAATTGTGGAGTTTGATTTAATTTTGGCTTAACTTTCATGTGAAGCATGGAGTATGAATGAGAAAATTAAAGTGTACTTTATCTTCTGAATCCCAAAAACAATTTAAGCGGTTGTCGTGTCCAAAAAGTGCAACTGGCATATATTTCTTCGGGGATAAAAACAAAAGAAAAAGAGTTGAATGGCCATAAAATATGATAAGATTCTTAAAAAAAAATGGGATATTCTTTTGAAATATCCATAAGGTGGTTTCAGCTTTATATCTTGAGCTCCATATTTGCTCACAGCAGCCTACCTGATCTCTTTTGATGTAACCTTCTCAACTCCCATGTCCATACGCAACTCTCTCTTTTTTTAGCCCTTAGATTTCTTTTATCTACCATCAAAACACCTAACTTTAGATTCCTTTCTTCTTTCTCATGCATTTAATTCCTTTTTGGCATTATGTTCACGTTTTTCAATTTATGACATGTAATTTTTGTCTCCTCTCTCCCTTACCTTTGAATTCATTTTTAGTTTATAAATTTACTCATTAAACATTTCAATTTTAAATATAATGTTATAGACATTTTGCACCAGTGAAACTGTTTGACTCTCTCAATTTTATGTTAAATCTCTGAAATTTTTTGTGTCTATAAAATTCAGATTAAAGTTTAGAGATTAGATATTTTTTTAATATTTAAAAAAAAAAAAACTTTGGGGAAAGCCTTTTAACAAGACCGAGTGGTGGACGGATGCTCACATTTTCTGTTATCAATATGAAGAGAAAAGTATTATTTAGTAAGTCTATAAACATGTGAGCGTGATTAAGAATCGGATGCTTAAAATATGCTTTAATTCAGGAATTTATACGAATATAGGGAATTAATTGGTTGCCTAAAGTGCTACCCAAGGAAATTCGTGATATAGTTATTTTGACTCGGAGGAGTAATGCATATCTGTAGCATGATTTTATTCTCTTTATAATTTTTCTTTAACAGGATTGGTGAAAAATATGATTCCAACTTTTTTTTTTTAAATATTGGAGAAGGAGAGCACAACCTTAAACTCGAGGCCTTAAATTATTGGAGAAGGAGAGTGGAACCTTAAACTAGAAATGATAAGTAATTCATTAAGAAAACAATAATCATGGTTATTGGTCCGACTGATAAAAAGTTAGATATTCATTAAATAAGTTTCCAAGTTCAATATTTGTCTCATGCACAGTGCATATACCGTTAGGAAGGTTACTCTCATTTATGGGTCTAATAAGATACAACCTTAAATTAATCGGTGTCGTAAATTTAAATAAGTCAAATCGAATACCGGAAGTCCAGAAAAAAAAAAAACAATCATTTTCAGTAGATACAGGGGTAAAATAACTGACTTCCATAGATAACTTTCTTGAAATTTTTATCTACAGAATATCAGCTATTAAATAAATCCATCTTTATTCTTTTGCTTCTTCTTTTTTTTTTTAAATCAACAATTAAATACATACATCTTTTTTATTTTAAGTTTTGGAGTTTTTAGAGTTGGGCATCCTATTATATATAGTGGTCTGACATCTTTTTATTCACGCATGAAACATCTTTATTGTAAGAAAAAACAACGTAAAGATCCTTTACACATCTGAAAAAAAAAATTATAATTGTATTGCAATTGAAATTTAGGCTATT